>VDFB02006485.1:0-65507 GCA_007258455.2 Sequoia sempervirens
AAAATCCAGTCTACCCAGTCAACTTCACTCCCTAGTCGGGACGTCCTTTTTTTCTACTTATTGTTACCAATAATACTTTATGCCTTTCACTTGTTACCAAATAAGTGAGGTGTATCACATTTCTTCTGTTTATAATCTGTCCTTTTGGAGACCAATTTCGTATAGCCTAGGCTTTCTCCCGATCTTTTGTCTGTCCATTCATAATTATGGAGTATAGTAGGTTTGCATCTCAAAGGTGAATAATGACTAGCATTAATTATATATTTAATTATGATTAAAAGAAAAATGAATCGATTAAATTATATGTATATATTGTTTGAACACGTAATTTCTTCTTGTACCAGTTATTAAATGAAAAGGAAAAACATTTGTAAATGGAGTATTCCAGAACAAAAGTAGAAAGTCTCAAGATAAGGATAAAAGAGAAAAAAGTCATTCTAAATTTTAGAATTGTCATTGTAATCTTAATAACTTCCTCTATTGAGGCATTTGAAATTATTTCATTATCAAAGTGTTTAGATGTAGCATCAACATGTTTTGTATTATCAAGTGATCATATAATCAAAAAAGGGAGAGTGAGTTGAATGTTGTAACATTATGAGTATTTGTAATGACTTTAATCAATTCATCAATGAAGACTTGAAGCGTTGTAACACTGAAGACAGTTTGATAATATTTTGTGTATATTTTCTTGTGTTTATCTCCATCCACCACTTGATTCTAGGTGAGTTTGAAGTTGGTAGAAGATCGAGGGTTTGTTATTTGAAGACAATGAATCACCCAATGTTTGCATCAGCCACTAGGATCGATCAATAGACAAGGAAGGAAACCTATTAGTGATGGAAAAAGAGAGCAACAACTTGTTATCATAGAGCAAGGATTTCCTAGGCAGTCGTAAGAACACAATTACAACTGTTAAGGTGAGTCATAATTATTAATCACAAATTTTTAAAGATCCAAGGAGACAGTTTCAAAAGTAAAGGGGATCATCGCTGCTCGTTGAAGCCAAATCACGGTCCATTCAAAAGTAGGTCACCAATTTAAGAAAATCACCCAAGTAAATAAAGGAGCTACCATTTAGACTTCTGCCATTAAAGAAGAGAGTGTAGGTGAGAGAAAATTGGAAAAGATCTCTACAAAGATCTAAGAGACAATACATACGAGAAAGAGCTTGTAGCTAAATAAATTTGATTGCAATATTTTGTAGCTAGTGCAAAAGAAAGTAGTTTGCTGATTTGTAGAAGTTGTTGGAAGGAGGAATTGAGGGTTTGAAAGGTCAGCCCAGCCACCAAGGAAATCATAAAAGACCTTAGAAAAGAGACCAAAACATTTTGAAGAATGGTTCACTGTAGTATATGAGAAGCTAGAAGATTGGAGGAGAGTTAATTCTAATAAGATCCATACGAGAATATTGATGGATCAAAGTGTTGGGATTATGGTAGAAAAGGATTAGAGATCGTTGTCATTGCAAAGAGAAAAGATGCATGGAAAAGATTAAGAGGTTGTCTGCTTTGAAGTAGTTTCCCAATTCTAAATTTTTCAAAGCCATCACCAATGTAAGAGAGGTGAGATCGTCTATTTGAAATTTCTAGTAATAGTGTTTAGAAGCTGACATATCTAGGATCTATCGTCGCTAATTTAGTCGAAGAAGATCATGTGACCTAGAAACTGTGGGAGTAAATGGTGACTCCCCAACACCCCCAAGAACAGTTGCTAGACCAAAACCACTTCGACAAGAAAGAGAATGGCAAGAAAAATTGATTCACAATGCACGATTGATTAGTGGTTGAATATGCAAATGCACATGAGATGTCTTGCTTATAAAGGCAAGGTAGAGATGTAGGATTAGACAAGATCTTGACAAGTGTCTTAATCCTATTACATGTGACAACTAACTACCTAGGAATCATGCAATATAGCTAGATAAGATAAGTTCTAGAAAAGACAACTAAGACTTCTAGAAAGAATCTTATATCCTAAGTAAACTTAACATGTGAATATGTCCCCTAATTACCTAGTGAGTGAATTAGCTAGGTACAAGACATATTCACACCAACACCCCCACCTTAAGTGCAACATAGGGAGAAGATTATTATGCAAACTATGACTATGGGTCCCAACTACTAGGCCATGTTAGGTACCCATTTACAAATGCAATAAATCTCTCACAAGCGGAGAAAAGGAGAAAACCCTATGGGACAAAACTCCTCTCCAAAAGAGAGAAAATAAAAGAAATGAAAACAAACATGTGATGTATGGAGGACTCAATGATACCCCCCAAGGACTACATCCATCATGTATATATAATCAATTACCCCCCATAAGAGGGAAGTAGAGAGATAAGATATCCCTCCCACAATGTATGATCTCCTACAAATATGGTTAATGTCTGAAGACAAAACATAATCCAATGCATACAAATAATGTTTCTCCCCTTGGGAAGAAGATACACCAAGTATAACTGCAGAAATGCTTCCCATCCTAGATAGGAAGTAGTAGGATGAGGAATCCATATGTATGAAGATTGTGTCTCTAAAATTTACTCATGTGTTTCCAAGTTCTTGGATGATGAAGATGATGCCACAAACCAATCAAGTTCATTCCCAATCACAACAAACTGTGGCAAACCAGGAAAAAGTGGAAACTGATCTTGAACAAGCTCCAAAAAAAAACATAATGAGACAATAGAGGATCCATAACTATCATCAAATAGGAGAGATAGACCCTCAAATTGGTCTTCCAAATCTGCAATGTGAGACTCCACAAATAAAGAAGCAATGTCTGTCAAATAGGAATCCCAATCAAGAAGACTATCAGATACCTGTTGTAATGAATCAATGGAAACTTACTCAATGACTCATCAACAGAAGATGAAGAATCAAGAACCTTTGAAGTGTCTGCAATCTCCTCTAAAGGATCACAAGCATGGGTTATCAACTCTAAAGAATGAAGAAGTACATTGGAGTTGGAAAGAGTATCTTCAAGAGATGGAGAAGAATCATGGTCTCCATATACCTCTCTAATGTGAGTCCAAAGACCATGAGGACATTCGAAGTGAATAAGTGTCTCCAAAATGTCATAATTTACATTTTCAAAAATAACTATAAAGACTCTAGCCCAAAAGCCTTTCCAAATGCAATACTCATCATCTGTGCTAGGACAAGGAACTTTATTAAACAAATATGACAATAGATTCCACTCACTAAGATGAGTGAGAATTAAATTACTCCATTTCCTATAGTTCCCTTTCTCCAAAGTAATTAAGAAACCCATTTTGTACACAAAGATATGAGCTTGGAAGCCAAAAATAGAGATTTGTCTTCAACCTTGAAAATATGGTACAAAACCACAATATCCCTGTAAAATATCTACACCATTGAAAATTTGACACTTCCAATTTCTGACAATATCGCGTTTGAAATTTTTTGCCTCCGTTAGTCAAAGCTATGAGAAAATGAAAAAAGGGCCCGTAAAAGGGAACTTGGGGGGAAAAATCAGGGCTCTACAACACTAAACAGGTGCAAAATATTGACTCCCGGGGGCTCAAACATGGTCGGCCATGTGACCATACTTGCTGACAAAGAAAAAAATAAACACCGACTAGGGCTAAAAACGTCGGCCCTTTACAAATACATCATCGGATTTACAAAATAAATGGTCGGCAAGTAAATAGATGGCATAAAGAATTTAAAACGAAGTTTGTTTATATATTTAACTATTTTTAAAATTATGCCGGCAAGATATGACAATGGCTGACATTTCCAAATAAACAAAGGCTTAAAACTTCTAATATATAAAAAAATTTGACTGCCTCATTGAATATAAAGAAGCCATTCATACCATTCGAAGATTGTACACCGAATGACAAGCAATACAGACCACGATTGACTGATCCACAAAAGATGGTACCATGCACTAAGCAATGGGTACCGCTGATCTGTAGAGGATGTATAGGGATCCTTTGAATATACCTGGATGTGACCTCTGATCGAGCCATGGGCAGATCAAAATGAACGGAGCCGATTAATATAAAAGCCAACAGATTAATGATGATGTTGACCGATGAATGAATGCCAATTGCCAGCGGATTTTGCAGCTAGTACCCATGATGACAAGGCAACTTTACAGGTCGATGAATGACTGTCAATAAGTAGGTTTGATTGGCCAGGAAGACTGACAACCGAGGATGCCAGATCCACCAATCGGACGATGTGATGCCAATGGGAATATTCCCTAATAATAATATTGACCCGATCAATTAAATCTACAGAATTTAATAATCTCTCGACAACAAAATATATTGCCCAATAATAAATTTTGGCCTTGAAATTTTTTACAAAGGTATTTTTTTGATACAAAATTTTTGAGCCTAATTTAAATAAATTTTTCCCCAAAATTAATAAAATACCCGCATAAAATATCTTCAGAAATATTTTTGCGAAAATAGGAAAAATGTACCACTTGGGAGGTTGTCCTAGCAAAAATAATTGCCTCAAAAACAACTTTACCCAAAAAGGATGAATTTACAATCAAAATTCATCTGTGAAACATTTTGATCTCAATCGTGAGGTCTTTGAAACCCCAATTTGTACCCAGCAAAAAACTTCAAGCCAACACAATACCCTCAGATCTGGGAAGGAATCTGCAACACCTGAAGAGCTCTTATACCATTTGGGAGTAAATGGTGACTCCCCAACACCCCCAAGAACAATTGCTAGACCAAAACCATTTCCAAAAGAGAGAGAATGGCAAGAAAGCTTGCTTCACAATGCAAGATTGATTAATGGTTGAATATGCAAATGTACATGAGATGTCTTGCTTATAAAGGCAAGGTAGAGATGTAGGATTAGACAAGATCATGACAAGTGTCTTAATCCTATTACATGTGACAACTAACTACCTAGGAATCATGCAATATAGCTAGATAAGATAAGTTCTAGAAAATCCAACTAAGACTTCTAGAAAGAATATTATATCCTAAGTAAAATTAACATGTGAATATGTCCCCTAATTACCTAGTGAGTGAATTAGCTAGGTACAAGACATATATTCACGCGAACAGAAACCAACCTGCAAGAACAAACATGGCCACAAAGTAATTTGAAGTCCGTATAGATTTTGTGAAGCCATAAAGGGAAAATAAAAGAAGACAAAAGAAGAATCACAAAAATATTGATTGATGTTGCTTCCATACAAAAGAGACTACAATTGAGATATGGTAGGCCTCCAACTTAAAGATTTAAGTTGTGCTATTTTCCATTGATTAACAAATGCAAAGGTCGTGATTAGAAAAAGGCGATTCGTAGGTTAGATCGAGGGTTTGATTGTCAAAGTTGTCATTTGAAAAGAGACAAAGGAGTGGAAGTAGAAGCGATATGGGTGTAGGAAAAGACAAAGTCACTAGAAGAAAAGAGAATTGATTTGCATTGAGGTTGAAGTCAACAATAATACAAGTTTGAAGAAATCACAAAATGAGTGAAGAATATGTCGTCAAGTGATCATTTTTTTTGTTTATAAAAGTTAAATCATCTAAATTTGTCATAGTTGAAATTGCCCAATTAGCAAATAAAATTTGTGAAGGCCCTCATAGTCGGGTATGTGCAGGATCATCATGGGAAAAATAGGCCCTTAAGTGGCGAAAAATTTAGAAAAATAAGAGTTAGAGAATGGACGGGAGGGAGAAGCGGGAGCATGGGCGGGAAAAGCAGGATTTTGAATCTTTGAGCAATGGAGCAGGTCGTGGATTTGTAGGATCTAAGGGTTCGCAGACAGATTTGGTGCAAGTTCTGAGCGGAAAGAAAGGTAAGGAGGATTCAGAGGAGAATGACACCGGAAGAAATATTCTGGTGGATCTGAGAGGGAAGGATGTACAGGCTACTAACCCTATTGGGAATATCAAAGGACAGGAGGTTGAAAAGATCAAAGCCATGGTGGGGGTCACTATTGGGGAAGGCGCTAAACACAAACCATAGTATTCTCTGTTTGGAGTTAAACCTAATGGTAAATCAGTATTCCCCCCAGTTTGTAACATTTCTGACTTAGTGAGAGGTAAGTTTTCCATCTCTATCCCTGATCAGATCATTGATCATAATATTACCCTAATGGACAGTTCACTGGTAGGAAAGTTTATGAGCCCTAGACCAAATATTGAATTTTTCAAGGAATTTTTCAAAAACAAATGGAGAACCAATGGAAAAGTATCTATAGCTGCGCTTTCTAAAGGCTACTTTGATTTTGAGTTTACTTGTAAGGAGGATATTTTGGCTGTGAGGAGCGGGGATCCTTGGGTTATAGGTAAATTTTCCTTGGCCCTCAAGAAATGGAGTTCTAATCTTGATCTTTTTTACTCCATTTTTTAGAACGTTCATGTTTGGGCTAGACTTCCTGGTCTTCCTTTGGAATATTGGAATGAGGATATTTTCAGTGGCATCGCTAACTCTTTTGGGGAGCTTTTGTCAATAGATCCAATGATAGCAGCAAGGAAAAGGCTAGTATTTGCTAGAATTTGTGTGGGGGTGTCCTAGAATGTTGACCTCCCGTCTTCTATTGATATCCAATCGAAGCTAGGTACCTGGACTCAAACTATTGAGTTTGAAACGATCTCTTTTGCTTGTTTTAAGTGAAGAAAGTTTGGGCACTGGGCGAAGAAATGGACACTCAATGTTAGCAAAGAGAAAGAGAAACCCTAGCCTAAACTGAATACTTTCTTGAAGAAGCCTGAAGGGGATGTTAAAGAGATTTCCAATGGCGAGCTAGAGAGTAAGAAGTTTGAATCTTTTGTGTTTGCACCAGAGAGTCATGTAGATGTGGGCATCCAGGAGCCCCAAAGAAATAAGCCAGAGATCGATTCTGGAGGAAGGGATGATGGAGAGATTGGCATGGATGATAGTGGGAATGGCTTGGTGAATGAGGAATCTCCTCTTAGTAACCCAGAGAACTACTTAGCTGGGAAGGAAGAAGGAGAGATAGCCCTGGATGATATTCCTATTCAGGGCCTATCTCTGGATATTGGGATTCCTCTCACCAAATATTTATGGAGGAAGTTTCCCTTCCAGCCGGGAGTCATTTCAGATCCCAGAAACCGTTATTTCTCAGGAAGTTGTTAAGGATACCTTTGAGGACTTGAGTCAAACTTGGATGTTCTCAAGTGATAATTCGACCTAGTTTAACAACGGGTTGATGGATACTCTTCCCCTGGATCAAAAGGGTATTTCAAAGAAAGATTGGGAGTTAGGAAAAGAGATGGATAGCCAAGAAGAAACGGACAGAGATGATGTCAACTCTCATACTATTAAAAATAAGAAGAAAAATAAATAGTAGAATACCCCAAGTGGAGTCTCTACTAGAACCAGAGCTAAGGCAGACTGTGGAGCCACAAAGGGCAACCAAGGAAGAAGATCAGCAAAGTGGCTGAGAGAGCATGGTAGTTTTTAGGATGTTGCGGATGGTATTCAGAAGACCATTCCTAATATTTTTAAACTTCAATCCCTTGATAAGATATGAAGATTATGTCATGGAACATAAGGGTTTTAAATAGCCTCCATAAGTAAGATGTGTTGCATAATTTTGTTAGGGATCATAAGCCTAACATTTGACTTGTCCAAGAAACCAAAATACCAAAAGAAAAGGTGGAAAGGATTAAGATGTATAATTATTGTGGAGTCCATTGTAACAGTTCTGAAGGTGCCTCAGGGGGAATTCCTACATTTTGGAATCAAAGTTTCATCAAAGGGGAACCTTTGCTTGAGAGCTCAAATCATGTGGCCACCAGATTTACCCATACCAAAGATAATTGTTGCTAGATTCAGTCAAATATCTATGCTCCTAATGGTAAAAGGGCCAGAAAGTCCTTTTGGATTGAGTTGGCTGCCTTTCATAGGATATTCACTAATGAATCATGGGTTGTTATGGGAGATTGTAATACCCCTCTTCAGTAAAGCGAGAAGTATGGAGGATCCCAGGTTAATTTGGAAAGCAGAACTGACCTCTTGGACTTCATTAATAACTAGGTGTTGATCGATCTGGATCTGCAAGGAGCCGCCTATACTTGGTCGAATCATATAGTTGGTAAGGATTTGATTCAAGTTAAAGATTAGACAAAACATTAATTTCTGGTCAATGGTTTATAAATTATTTATGTTCTTTAAAGCCCCTCTCTAGGGTGGGTTTTGATCATTTTCCGATTAGTTTTGTGGCGGACCCTATAATGGTCAAGAGGAATTTTCCTTTTAGATTCGAGTATATGTGGCTTTCACATCCTCAACTTTTTGATGAGGTGAGGATTTGGTGGAATATCATGGTTTTTGGGACTACTATGTTCAAGGTGGCAAAGAAACTAAGTGAAGTCAAATTCAAAATTAGAAGGTGGAATAAAAAAATATTTGGTAATTTTTTTGGTATCAAGTCCGAATTACAACTTGATTTGATGGAGATACAAGAAAAAATCCAGCGGGAAGGATATATTGCGGACAATAGGGTGAAAGAAGATGAAATGCTTGTGAAGATGCATGATATAATAGCCAAAGAGGAGGTTTTTTGGAGACATAAATCTAGGGCTTTGTGGCTCACTGTTGGAGATAATAACACTAGATATTTTCACTTGTCTGCTTCAAAACATAGGGCTGCGAATAAAATTTATCACATTGATTACAATGATAGCCATTTTGAGAAGGATGAATAAATTAGAAGACAAGTTGTCCTTTTCTTTAGTAATCTCCTTTCGGTGAATGATGGAGTCAATCATGAAGAGAAAGATTACCTCTTAGAGGCCATTCCTAAACTTGTTAGAGAAGATGATAACAAAATACTTGCTGCTATACCTTCAAGGGAATAAATTAAGAGAGTGGTATTCTCTTTTGAAGGGAACAAGGCCCCTAGCCTTGATGGGTTTCCTATGTTCTTCTTTCAGTGGTTTTGGGAGATTGTTAAAGATGATGTGGTGAATGCCGATAAAGAGTTCTTTGGCTCAAGGAGTCTCCTAAAGGAACTTAATGCCACTTTCTTGGTCCTAATTCCCAAGAGACCAGGAGCCGCGGAGTTTGAAGCGTTCAGGCCTATAAGTTTTTGTAATTCCTTCTATAAAAATATTTCTAAGGTGTTGACTTCTAGGCTTCTCATTATTTTTCCCTCCTTGATTTCCCCTCAGTAGAATGGCTTCATCCCTAGCAGGAAGATCCTCAACTCTGTTATTTCTGTCCATGAGAATATTCACTCTCTTGTGGAATCTAAAACTGAAGGCTTTCTCCTAAAACTGGACATTTCAAAAACTTATGATTGAGTGGATTGGGACTTTTTACTCAAAATCATGAGGAAATTTGGCTTCAACAACAGATTCCTTCAAATGGTTGGTCAGCTCATCTCTATTGCTTCCATTTCTATCATGGTGAATGGGTCTCCTTTGAGGTTCGTTAAGAACTCGAGAGGTTTAAGACATGGTGATCCTATTTCCCCTATATTATTTACTATTTTGGCAGAATGCCTTGGGAGAAACTTGAAAAGATTGGTCGATAAGGGAAATTTAGCTAGTCTAAGGCCCTCCTCTAGCAATCTGATTTGTTCCCACCAACAGTTCGTTGATGACACCATGCTGATGGGGAGATCAACTGTGACTGAAGCTAGGAATCTAATTTTTTTTTTGGATGAGTATGAGAGGGCTTCTGGTCAAAAGATTAACATATAGAAAATATTCATCTTCTTCTTCAACACCCCTGAACCTAGATAGAATAAGATTGCTAGAATTCTTGGGTGCAAAATTGAGTCCTTGCCTTCTATTTATCTCGGCTTGTCTTTGTGCCTCAAACCCTCTGAGTCCTTTTTGGAGTTCATTGGTGGATAGGTTCAGCAAAAATCTTGTTGGATGGAAAGGAGCTCCTTTCAGCCAAGCAGATAAAATCTAGCTCCTCAAAGCCACTCTTTAGAACCTTCTGATATATGCTTTAAGTCTTTTTAATATCCCTGACAAATTTGTGGATGCTTTTGAAAAAATCCAAAAATGATTTCTTTGGTCGGGTGTTGAAGAAAGAAAAAGAATGCCTCTCATTGGTTGGGACTTTGTTTGTAGACCTAAAAAACTAGGAGGCCTAGGCTTAAGAAAGATGAGAATGATGAACAAGATGCTCCTTGCTAAGAAAATTTGGCGAGTTTTCTCATCTAATGGAGAATGGAATAATATTATAAAGAGAAAATACATGGCTAATACTAGATCTCTTAAGGCTATGCTGGATTCTCCTAACTTACCCCATGGATCAGCCTGCTGGAATGATATGATTAGAGGGAGAAAGATTATTGATTTAGAAGTTGGGTGGAGCATAAGAAGCGGTAATCAAGCTAGATTCTGGGAAGATAGATAGTTATTGAAGGGTCCTATAATTGCCGATGAAAGGTTTAATAGGTGGGATGATGCCTGCAAAGCAGCTTTTGGATCTCATGTCAAGGATTATTGGAGAAATGGGGGTTGGGTGAATTTTCTCCAATTTAGCCCGAATCTAGTCCCGATTCAATCTGCTTTGATGGCTGTCAGGATGAGGCTGAATCAACAGAAGGATCTTTTAGTTTGGACTGCTAACCCTTCGAGCAGCTACTCTGTCTCTTTGGCTGTCTCTTTACTGTCCCTTTCTTAGGCCCCTTCTCCCTTTTGGGCTAAAGCTTGTATTAAACATCTGACTCCCAAAGTTAACATATTTTTTTGGATTCTTCTTTAGAATAAAGTCCTCACTGTTGACAATCTCTACAAGCATGGAATCCAGATCCCTAACCGATGTTATTTGTGCAAAGAAGAGGTGAAAATTGCTAACCACTTGTTTCTTCATTGTATGTATGTGGCGACTATTTGGGGTAGGTTTATGAATCTCTAGAATTTAATGTGGGTTTTTCCAAGCTCCATCGAAGACTTTTTTATCCAGTGGAATGCTCCTTCTATGAATCCTTCTATTTGAAGATTATGGGCTTTTACTTTCCCTGATATAGCTTGGGGTGTGTGGAAGGAATGTAATAATAGGATCTTTAGGGGGAAAGAAACATCAAAAAACATTGTGTATGAGAATACTTTCAGATTAATTGTGGAAAACTTCAATATCATCCCTCATCAAGAGAATATGATGGAGGCTGTGGTTTTCTCGACCTATGATCTAAAGATGGCTAAGGATTGGAACATTAAAAGTGATGTATCAAAGGCCTCAAAACCTGCCAAAAAGGATCGTGAAAGAGTGTGTTGGTGTCATCCTCCTAAAGTATGGATAAAAGCTAATTTTGACAGGGCAGCTAAGGGTAACCCAAGTTTGGCTGAAAGTGGGGAAGTGATAAGGGACTATAATGGTAATTTTGTTGCGGCTATGGCCATATCCTTAGGCATCCAATCTAACCATGTTGCCAAAGCCATTGGGGCTTTTCAGGTTATTGACCTAGCTAGTAGAATGAATGTTAAAAATATTTGGTTAGAGGGTGATTCTAAAAACATCATTGAATGCATCCTTGGAAAATCCCCTCCCTCATGGACCATTAAATGTTAGATTGAAGATGCTAGGGCACTCCTATCCAAATTTGATAAAGTTAGAGTTTTGCATTCCTTTAGGGAAGCCAATGGCATTGACGACTTCTTTACTAATGAGGGGGCTAAACAAAAAGGGTATAATAAGTGGCAGAACCTTAATGAGTTGGGAGCTAATGTAAGGGCCTTAATTGATTATGATATCACTCATGGAAAAGTTACCACATTTTTTGGTAATGAAGGAGAATAAGGCCAAGTACATAGTCATCATTAGATTTGATGGGGTCATGGTTATTAACTCTATAGGTTGTATGATTTGGCACATTTTGTGGATGCTTTGGTTTGGTTGCGACTGTTTGATTCAGGGCAATAGTTCTGCAAGCAACGCTAGCAAGGAAAATGTGATAATGGGGGGAAGCAGAAAAAGAGTGGAGTCAACTAGTTATGAAATGCATAAGCAAAACCCGAAGGTTTGGAGGCAGATTGAGTGTGGTGGGCTTCTCGGACCATTCATCGAGAAGCTCCATGGTCCTGAATCAGAAGCTACTAAGTATTTTGCGAAACATTGGAGGAATGGTGAAATTGTTCTCTTTGGTAGGAAGGTTAGTGTGAACGATAATCTCATCGGGAGGTCACTGGTCTTTCGACTGAGGGGATGAAGTTCTTTCATGACAAAAAAATTTCTGATGAGGTTGTTATTAGGTTTCCCAAAAAAGAAAAGGAAAAGAGAGCTGATTAAAATATCCAACAACTACTTTGAAGTTGAAACTGTTAAGGCTTTATGGAGGAAGGTGCTCAGGATTATAATGGAATACATCACGCTGGATGGTAGATTTACCAGAGTTTATGACTACCATTTTGTCCTCCTCAATCATTTTCACCATAAGGTAAGGGTTTCATTCCCTCACTATCTGTATTGCTCCTTGAGTAATAGCATGGAAGATCATAGAAAGAATCCTAGGAAGTATCTGGTCATGCATACTAGACTCATTCGACTTATTTATGAACATTTTAAAAATATGTTGGCTTTGTCTAACCCTGTCCTGACTTCACCCTCTGAAGACTATGATACTGAGAACAAGATGTCAGAGGAAAAAGATAACCTGGACCCTGATTGGATTGAGGAAGACCCTCCCTCCCCCAAAACGTCGGGGAAGAAATCCAATCTGAGTAAGCCCTTGATTAAAAAAGATAGCTCTGTGAAAACTCCTGTTGTCTCTACTCAGAAAGAGAGACTTAAGATTAAGGACCCCCTGCTAAAAAATCAGTTTCTTACTCTGAGGACTCCCTGGAGGATAAAATTGAAACTCCTAAAGCTAGTGAGGATTCCTACACCTCTTACCCTACTATGGATAGAGATGATAGACCCAGATTTCCTAGAAACCTTAACCCTGAAGACCACTACTTTAAGCCTGACCGAGAGTTTCCTGATTATATTTTAGCCATTGCTAGAAATGGGGTTGTTGATTATTTCAGGATTATGAAGTGGGTTTTTCACAAGATAAAGGACCCCAACTTAAAAAATAGGGCTCTTACTAGTAAAGTGGAAGAATTGCAAGCTAAAGGTGCTACCCACAATTCTGTTGAGGTTGTGTGTACCGAGGATAACATGAGGGAGATGGTTGAGTGCCTTCAACGAAATATTGAGCTCACAGACAAGATGAAGAAGGATAATGAGGTTAAGGTTAAGTTCTTGGAGGGAGAAATTAGTAAAATTAGGGACACCATTAAAACTATCCTGGAGCAGAACCACAAAATTTCCAATCACAATGCAACTATTATGAGCACTATGGTTGAGAAAACGGAAAACTTTCGGCAGGGTTCTCTGGTGGTGGATTTGGATGCGGAAAAGGAGAAAAACATGAGTGAAGATGATGGCATATTGAAGAGGACAAGAGCTCACCTAAAGAGAAAGGTTGATTATATGCCTCAGGAGATTCAGGCTCTCAAAAAGACCACCCAGGATATATGTGCAACCTTGAAGTTGAGGCTACTGATACTTTAATGTTCTTAGGTTAGTCTTGGTTTTGTGTTGGTTTTTGTGCTGGCCTTTGTTGGCTCCGGGCTTGTGGCTGGGGTCTCTTCTGGTCTTTTCTATTTTGCAGCCATCCTATTTTGTTGGGTTCTGTAATGCTTTATCTTTATTTTACTTGTAAACTTTGTGGTTTTGGGTCCCTGTAAAACCCATTTTTTCCTTTATAAAAAATTTGAAGTAAAAATTTGAATAAGTTATCTTTATTATCTTAAAAATATGTAAGAATAGAATCTATAGAAAATTGAATGTAGTTTCTAAACTACTAGGTTTTAAAAAAATCTATTTGGTGAAATTTTGAAATTTCAATGCATTAGTACTTAAATTTCAAGGAAAAAATAAGAAGTAGGTGTCTGTCTAACCATCCTAACCACAATAAAATGATAATATTTTTTTATAATATTTTAGATATAAGTAGAGGACTCATGTTTTGATGTGATGCATATTGTTTTGTAATTTTTTTCTATGTAGATAATTATTATGAATTTCTTTTTACAACTTTTAAAAAATATAAAAACTCGTATGTCTAACCACCTTAACTTGGTCAAAACTTCATGAAATTCAATTTTTATTTTTTTAATCTTCTAGTATACGAAACATAGAATGTGACACATGTTTTGGATTCAAAAAAATTGATATCGTTTGAAAGCTATAGATTTTTTTCAATCAGCCTATCAATTAGGACTTTAGTTGTAATTCAAATAGAAAATGAATAATAATTATTTATTAAATTCAAAGTAAATCATAATTTATATTGGTGGAAAGCTAAGAATCTCCTTTAAAAACCCTTTTCATTTCATAAATTTTGGGTAAAAAAAAGTTGTCAACCACATACCCTACACATACCCATCATATCGCCACTTTTTGGCCCATCATGATCCTACACATACCCAGTCTAATCCATCCTCCAAATCAAAGAAGAAATAGAAAAATTAAGGAAGTTTTCCCAATAAAAGAGTTAGATCTTCTAGTATAATCTGCTCAGTTTGAAAGCTAGAGTCCAAGGAAATACAAGTAGGAAAAAGGAATTGTAGAAAAGATCAAAGTATTGAATGAAGACAAATGTTATCTAGATATTTGAGTTGCCAAATGAGATCACCAAGTCAATAGGCAACATGAAAGCATAGTAGTTGAAATGAGAGGTTGTCAAAAATGGAAAGGTGGCGTAGCCATAGTCTAAGACATCAATTTGAGGAGGTGAATCACACTCAAAGGAGTTCATAGTTATCAAAGAAAATACATCGCCTAGTCACAGTGAAAGGAAATTAAGGTGGTCATAGATGGAGAGAGACGAAATAGTTGCTCTTAAAAATTTATCACCAAGTATAACAAACAAAGAATGCACAAGGAGATTGAAGCAACAATTTTGATGAAGTCATAGCATTTGAAGGAGGTAAATTACAACCACTTAGCCAAGAAGGAATGTTGAAGTAAGCCACCACCAAAAGATCACAAAAGATAGAAATCACCCCCTAATCTAGATGATAGATCGTGGAAGACAAATGATGCTAGTCAAAGGTTAGATGCAACCCAAAGGTAGCATCTTAGTCTCGACGCAAAAATCAGGGACACTTAGCCAGAATCATTAAATTATCATTTATCCATTGATGTTTGTTGGGATTAGCCATAAAAAGATATAGTTTATTAGGCTTGTAGATGAAAAATAGGACCAAATAAGACACAAATAAGGATAAGTAAAGCAAGGAAAGTGCAAAAAAGTGTGGAAATGCAAGGGTATGCATTTTCCTACAATACATTTAGCCCCCACTTTAGTGAGAGGATGAAATTGCTTCAAACTCACACTAAAGTAGCTAACCACACAATCAAGAGGGGTTCAAATGTATGAATACTAGTAAGATAGGATGATGATAGCCAAGAGGGTGGCCAAGCCCCCAGGATCAGGATCCTATGGAAAACCAACATAACCATAAAGGAACAAACTTTCGGGTGATATATGAATCCATAACCAGATCACTAACATACACCATCAAAGATGAAAAAAGGAAAAAGGAAAAGGAAAAATACAATGGATCAAGCTTCGACTTGTCATCCAACGCACTGTGGACTAGTTCTAGGCCAGGGAAAACTTTAGTGGCGAATCTTGTCCAATTGGCGAATTATCGCTCCCAACAGGGTGTCCAAATTGCTCGGATTTTATGAAGTATAGGTCCAATGCATGTCCATTCGCCAATGAGTTTTTTTATGAGGCATATTTAAGCAACAAATTCGCCATTGTCAAACTACACATTTCAATTGGAACGATTAATATTTTCGCCTAGAATCCCAAAAGCATTTAATAAAACACCTACATATTCGCCAATACTATTAAAACAACATTGTATTAGGACCCATTTCGCCAATTAAAATTTACAAATAGTTGCTTGTGAAGACCCATTTCACCAATTAAAATTTATAAATAGTTGCTCATGAGGACCTATTTTGCCAATAACATTAACAAATAATTACATTTGAGTACACATTTCGCCTTGAAAATTACAACGTATCATTGTATAAGCAAGTGTGATTCACCAAATATTTAATATACCATTTAAAAATCCTGCGGAATTCACCAAATATGGAATCATGGATTGATATAAATACAATTGAAAGTGTCATTTATTCTTAATTTCTTACACATTTTGTTCGATTCTAAGGTTCTACTTCTCCATTTGGAACTGGAAGTCAACGAACTGTAAAGCCGAAAACGTAGACTTAAAAGGTGAGTGATCATTTCTTCATAGTGTTATTAGTTATAATAATACGTTTTCTTTATGTCTTTTCCATTCTTACTTAAACAAAGTGAACCTTAGAACCAAACTCTGAAGTTTCAAAGTTTTCAAAACCTCTGACCCACTGAGTAGAAAAGGTGAGTGATCATTTCTTCATAGTGTTTTTGATAAAGGGTAAAACGGGTTTTACAGGGACCCAAAACCACAAAGTTTACAACATAAAAGAAAGGACAAAAAAGTCTAGCAGACAAAACCGGCTGCACAAAAGCAAAAAACCAGGACAAGCAGTAGCCACCCGCAAAAGAATAGGAAGGTCAGACAAAAAGGGCCAGTAGAAAAGCCAACAAAAGACCAGCCTCGATCACCCTTCTTAAAGATTTGAATCATTTGCGGAGTGGGAGGAGTCTTCCTCTTCAAATTGGCCCTAGTTCTCTTCATAGTGTTATTAGTTATAATAATAAGTTTTCTTTATCTCTTTTCCGTTATTGCTTCAACAAAGTGAACCTTAGAACCAAACTATGAAGTTTCGAAACCTCTGACCCACAGAGTAGAAAGATGACCAGGAAATAATTGCAACTCAACAAAGTGAACCATCAAAAAAGTCAGATAATCAATAAGTTATGAAAATTTAGAACTCTGTGACAAGGTAATAAAACTCTGAGGACTAGCGACTAAGGTTAGGAAAAGCCAAAAAAATTATATTATATTCCATGGTATTGAATTTGATGTGTTTCTGCATCATTTTTAAAGAACAACACTTATCACACTACTTATAAATTCCTATTGCATTTCCATTCACACAATCTTTGATAAATAACTAAAAGGAATATTATTAATCCATTCCTTGAACAAAAGCTAACAGTTCAACATCCATAACTTATAAGTTATAAGTTAATAGAAGCTAATAGTTCAACATAAATAACTTATAAAGGCATCCAGTGTCCACCCAACTTAAACAATAAAATCTTAAACTACCAAATCACCTAAATTATACTAAGAAATCCTTACACATCCATCACCATATAATCTTTATTCACAGATAAACATTCCACAACAATGAAACTATCCAAAAATCCATCAATCTCATGTAAATAGAAATAGAACTTCTGAAAGAAAGATAACAACTAAACCAATATCACTGCACTCTGTAAAAATTTTATTCACAGATAATAACACTACAACAATATAGAAAAATTATACGATCTGTCATCCCAATAATATATATCACACTAGCAAACATTCAGTATAAACAAAATAAATCTATACACCATAACTCAAAGATTATGCATGCATAAACTCCACCAATGTCTTCTATATCAAAATAACAGATAATAGCCAAAATAATAGAGTTTTCCCTAATGAGTAGATCAAAGTTTGCTCAAAAGAGCCTAATCACATCAGTCGAACCAATATTTAAACATAGCCAATGTCTTTGGTAACAATTTCTTGAAACTAACCTTACCAAAAATTAAAAGAAGACATTAACTTAAAAGTGCCAACTTTAAAGAAAGTATATGAAAATGCTAAAAATAAACTATGCATCATTCCCAGCCACTTCAACTTCATCAACTTTCGGCTCCTCGAACTCTCCTTTTCACAACAAATTCTCCTGCATCTTCATTCTGGCTTTATACTCCCTATACCTGGTAATGATTGCAAAAATCTCCCCGCTGGCTGGTGTCAATGTGATCTGAAGCCTAGTTCTCCATTTTTTGAGAGCAACTTCGGACTCGTTCAGTGTGTCAAACCTCCTTTCTGCTTCAGCTTTAAAATTTTTGAGATAAAGCTCCAGCCTCCCAAGCTTTGAGAAAGATTCTTTAGTCATTGTAGCAGGATGTGCTACTTCTCTGTTGAAGACTTCTCTAAAATTTGAGCAGATTTCTTTTGTGTCCAAAATTTTCTCATCAAAATCATCAATAATCTTCACCTACAGATCATGAAAGTTCCCCTTTATTTCTCCTACATATCCAGATACTTCTCCAGCTCATCTTTGATTTCCTTTACCAGGTCATCATATATGTTTAGTTTCCATTTAAGTGAATCAAGCCATGAAGGATCTAATTCCTTTGGATCACTAACAATTTGTTCATTTACCAACTTCAATCAATCAATGGAAATTAACTCTTTCATTTCTTCTAAAACTACATATAGCTTGGTTTGACCATTTCTAACCTGCTACAATTCTGCTATTAATCCTTTTCTTTTATCAACAATGTCAGTGTAGGAAATCACAAATTTACTAATAAAAATTATAGCTTCCTAAGACAATTCTTCAATTTACTCACTAATAGTCTTGGAATAATTTAGATTTTTCTTAATCAACTGCATTGCAGACTCATCAATAACTCTTTATTGGGAACTAGAAGCCTCAGTATACAAAAAGGGAGAAACAATGGAAGAGATAAAGTTTTTGAAATCCAAAATTTGAGATTGCAATTTTACCCTTTCTTTCCTTTCTTCTTTTGCCCGCTTGGCTGAAGCATTGACTAAGTAACTAGCATGATATACATCACCTTCAAGTGTCTAGGGACCCATGTCAACATGTATGATTTTATAATCATCTATGGTTATCTTATCATCATCTATATCTTTTAAAGGTAATGAAATTTCTAACACCTGATTACTAGAGACAACATCATTTAGAATTCTTGAAATTTTTTGGGCTTTCTTGGGCCCTAAGGAAGATTGGAGTAATTTTGTCACTGTATCTACTCCACCCCCAGTGGATGTCATAGGAGTGTATTTCCTCTTCTTTTCTACCGTTTTCCTCAACCATACTGGAGATTTTTCTATTAAACTAGGGGCTTTATCACTTTGAACAAACTCTCTAGACTCACTAGGAATAATTGATATGTTTTCTATAGGAGATTGAGAAGATTCTTCAGACAAGGGCGGGAAAGTACTATCTTGAACAATATGCTTAAATATGCTCTCTGAATCTTCTAACACAGGTTTTGTTTGGACATTTTTCTTTTTAAGAGCAGGGGTGGATGGGTTGTCTTGTTCACATATTGATTTTGATTTAATTGATTTCTCTAGCTTTTCACCATCACCCCTAGATTATGAATTGGTGCTAGAAGACTTGTTGACTATCCTCGCTGATGATGTACCTCCAAGGACTACTTGGCTAGATCCTTGCTCATTTTTCTGGGACAATTTGGTTCATGAACATAACTAGAAACCCTATGCCATTTTCCCTCCAACCAATCCTGAGTCCTTTTGAGTACTAGTTTAGCCCGTTTACTCATATATAAAACTTCATCTTTATCCTAGTCAACTCTGGGATGTGATTTATCAGGCAACTTCTTGTATTTAGGATCAAGAACCATCAAATCTTTAGACACATTTTCAGGAATTTGGAAAGAGAGACCAAAAATTTGTATATGCTGAAGGGTTAATCTCATATGGTCCCTTCTGAAAACTTCATTTTCATCAGCACAATCTTCCCAGAAATCTTTGATTGAAGGTTGGTGTTTATACGAGCCAGAGGTATACAATTTTTTTCTCACAAAGCCCTTGCTGTCAAAATTAGTTCTTACAAACAAGTATTGGAGATTGTATTCTTTGAGAATCCTTTCAACATTCCTAGCCATCCGATTACTTTTGCAAGAGAAAGAACGAGTAACTAATGGGAAGGTCTACCCTGGCTTTCCCATATTCATGTATTTTATATTTACTATGGCCATTTGTCTGTAGACCTCCAAAAATACCAGTAAATCCTCAAGGTACTTAGGAAATTTAAGTGGAGCCTTCTCGTAACCTCCAATTCTCAAATAAGAAAAACTATCAAACTGAATATAAAAACTTCCAAACTTCAACACCAGGGATTTTGATTCAGGGGAAAAATGCATTTTAGGGTTTCCATCCAACTTTCTCATAGCTTCCATTAAAAAGGAATCATTAACAAGACAATATTCTCCCATCCCAGCATGCCTAGTAAATTGTGCATAACACTTATACACAGGCATGCCAAAACTTGGTGGTACTTGTGGTTTCAACCCTGGCCAATAAGCTCTTTGACTAGCAATGATATATATCAAACAAGAACACAGATGAAAGGTAGTAGTCTTTTGAAAGTTAACTAATTTCTCATGCAAGTGAAAGAAAATTATCTTGGCCCAATCGATAAACACATTATCATCACAGATAACTAAAATGAACTGACACATCCAGTCTTCAAATAATTCAACTTGTGCATTCCCAATGATACAATGAAGTAAAGAAATAACATCAGCAATTTATGCTTTAAAATGTGTCCTCTTAAGTTTATTGGGCAATTGAGATTTACCTTTCTTCTCTGATTTTAACCACCCTTTGGCCATAGAATTTTTACACCAAGTTTCATTAGTCCTGAAATATTCATTAGTTGTTACAACAGACATCTCCTTTATGGGTGCCTTCTTTGGAATTCCCAATGCTTGAGAAATGACCTCGGGAAAAAAATTAGCTACAATAGTTCTTTCTGCGGCCTTGATTTCCTGGGTTTCAAGAATGTACCTTCTTGCACATGCAACAATTAGGTCAACACTCAACACTATTTCTAGAAAACCTCTAGCCTGAGCTAGTCCACTTTCGAACACCTTCACATCTATAGCAGATTTTTCTTTACTGTCCAAATGTGCCCAAAATTCTTCCAATTTAAAAAGTCCTAGCTTCGTATCCCTCATACCAAGCCAACAATTTTCAATTTCAGCCTGCTTGAGCTCACTATGCCTAATGAGATGCTTGAATTCCTGAAGAAATAAAAGCAGCAGGTATGCTTGAATGTCTGAGAAAAACTACGCCACCCACACATGTTGTTATTGTTGATAGGACGTTCTTTAAATGCGGCATTCAATTTCATACCTCAAAAAGATAGCCTTTAAACCTACATGCTTTTGAAAATTCTTGAAAAGACAACTCAAGTTCATTCCGTACATAGCGTTCAATGAGATGTCAAGTGATGGCGCCTTTGAAAGGCAATGTCTGAGAAAAAATACACCACCTTCAAGGCCAAGCCATATAAAATGACAAGATGTGCAATCAATGTGGAGTAAAACGAGAATGTAAGCTAAATGTCTGAGAAAAACTACGCCACCCACGTATGTCGTTATTGTTGATAGGACATTCTTTAAATGCGGCATTCAATTTCACACCTCGAAAAGATAGCAATTAAACCTGTATGCTTTTGGAAATTCTTGAAAAGACAACTCAAGTTCATTCCGTACATAGCGTTCACTAAGATGTCAGGCAAGATAATTCCATCATGTCGTGTGGTCGCTGAAACTTGGAAACTCAAAACCAAAGTCTGAAGTTTCAATGTTTTTGAAACCTCCGACCCATTGAATTCGACTAAATCCACACACCGTAAATCAAAGGTTACGTATGCATGAACTTAAGTTACTCAACAAAGTGAACCAAGTTGGGGAATCAAGTATTTATGAAAATTTAGAACTTCACAACAATGTGACATGTCAAATGGTTATAAAACTTGGAGGCCTAGCGACTAAGCTTGATTTGCTCCCTTGAAGTTGAGTCTACAATGATACATCAAATGTTCTATCAAACAGTTGAGTAATTTATGATATAAATATTAAACATGTGTTTTAAAGTTTTTTTTCTTGTAGCCATTAATAGCACTAAGCACAGTAACACTTAATGTTGCAATTGCAAAGGACTTAATAAAAGGAATTACAATGTAATGTTAATATAATAATAGTGCAACCATTAATGGCATAGTAACACTTAACGTTGCAAAGGACTTAATAAAAGGAATTACAATGTCAAATTAATAGCACAACCATTTACTTTATTAAATTTGCATGCAATTATTTTTTTTGCTAGGGGCAACACCCTGTATTGATTATCAAAAAAGGATTACACGAGTATCTGTTTTTCAAAAAACCACCCTGATGGCCTTTTCTATCAAGTGACCTTCCTTGATCAGCTAGCCCACCCATATTTTCATGCATTACAAAATTCATTACAAAATTGGCCTGAATTTAAGTACAAGCACTCCAAGACTTGGGACTGACTCAATTACCCTATTACTGTTACTATTTATATTCAACAACAAAAAGCTGAAATCATACCCAACCATACTTTATCATTCATCATCATCCTCTGAATCTATGTGTTTCAGGTAGGCCTTGCAATTTGCAATCACCAGGAAGTATGCTCCACATTTCTGGTGTGCTAGGATTTTGGCCTTTTCCTCCGGGTCCCTGGGATCATTCACAAGCCATTCTTCCCCATCTCCAAGGCCCCAATCATCATCATCACCCACTACAATTTCCTCTGCCAGACCTTCATCCTCCGCATATCTCGTTTCGCACCCACGCGGGAGATTGGTCGTCAGCTTTGCTACCCTGAGGAGAAAGAAAATGCTACAGTCCCTTTCTGTCCACAATTTTTCAAATCCTTCTAGGTCGATGGTTCAGACCAAAGGAAACTTCATTACCTCTCTCCCTCTCATCCACATCATGTAGTAGTTCTGTGGCATGGGGATTTTCCTATTCTCATCCACATTATCTAGCGTCGCGTCAATGTCGCCCAACAATGCGTGCACGAAGACCATTTGGGTCAATTTTTTCTTATCTCTTTTGAGACTCCCATATGCAAAAGGACTACTAAGAACATTGTCAGAATCTCCATATTTGTTCTGGCTCTATGATAAGCCTTCATAAATTCTGGCTCAACCACCTGCTTGGTTTCCCAAAGAATGAGTGGATGGGTCAAATTCATCAACCCATGTAGTCGCTTATCGGTTATTTCCCCTTTGAAGGCCTGTAGTTGCTTCTCCATGTCCAACACAAGTGGCGTTTCCATTTTACTCCTCACCCACAACTCGCCTTTTTAGGATTTTCTACCACTACTCCAAATTTTGCAAATGGAATGTGATAAAGGGCTACTTACTCCACCTTTGCATGCAATTAATACTTAATTTCTCAAAGGAAAAAAACTAATTTGAATAACTCTTTACTGTAAATTTATAACCATTTATTTTATTACAATTGAATTACAATGTCACATTATTACTATAACTATTACCTACCCTATTTAATAAATTATGGGCCACTAGTGCTGCTACCAGCCTGATTCACGCAAACCAAAAAACTAACTTAGTCAATTTGTGTATCTTAAGCATTACATGTACAATTAAAAATTAAAATGTTTAATTTGATTGACGTCTAGCTACATGCAAATTGTACCTCAATCTGACAAGCTGTCAAAATCACCAGACTCCAGTCAGCACTACCAGTGCCACTCAAATGATATCAAATCATTACAAATCTTGTTTCATTAAAGCTATAGCAACTATAGTCATCCATCAAAAAATCATCGAACAATAGTGGTCCATAATGTCGCGTGGTCACTGAAACTTAGAACCTTAGAACCAAAGTCTGAAGTTTCGAAGTTGTCAAAACTTCTGACCCAACGACTACATAGATGGCCATGAAAGACTTGCAACTAAGGTTAGGAAAAGCACCAAAACCTTGACTTTTTTGAATTAAGATAGGAAAGGTGGCAAGGACGGTGCATTTATGAAGTGAAGATCGTGGGTAGATTTTAGCAAGTGGACATGACTAGAGGATCGATGGTTAATTAAGATTAGTACGTGTGGAGTTTGGAAAATTATTATCTCTCGACAAGGCATGGAATTTGACGGCCACCCCTACCTGTCATATGAAAATTTTGTGATGTTTTTATTCATTTAAATGCATGTCACTTTACGTTTTATGAAAAAAATTAACTGTCAAAAAATATTTAATTTATACTTTTTTATATAAAATCTTTTATATTAAAATATTATTGATTTTATTAATCATACATATTAAATAAATGCTATAAAATAAATGTTGTTGAATTTTTTTTTACTTTAATCCTTAATTCATCTATCTAAGAACATAAATTATTTGTAAAAGGCAAATGAAATTTCAACATGCTCACCAATAAAACCAAGTTACCAAATGTTGTATTATCTTGAAAAAAATAAAAGCTAAGAATCATTGTAAACAAAATGCTATTATATACTTTAGATTTATCTTCATCCATCAACTACCAAAAATATTCCAATTTTAAACTAATGCTATAAAATATGCTTTAGATTTATGTTCATCCATCAGACCATCAACTACCAAAAAAGTTGATTAACTAACACAGTTTCCATTTCCAACATATCAAATTATCCCTAATCTACCCGCTTGGAATCCAGGCATAACCCCCAAAAAATAAAATCACAGACAAGATTTAGTACAATAATCTAATTTTTTTTAAAAACTTATATTACTCAAACACCTTTGATGAATTACCCATCTTCATCTTCTTCCTCGGACGTAGAGCCTTATTTTCACGCATCTTTGCTCTAGCAATGTCTTTGAGATTCTCTATGACCTCCTCAACCTCCATTAGCTCGATGTAGATTTTGAGTGCTTGCCACCTGCACTTCACACCTTCTCACCACAGATATTTGGTGCATCCTTCTGGCTACCTGATAGAGAGATGATTTAAATCTGTGAGCTCCGGGCCTCCACCATCCATGCCTTCAACCTTAACAAGCCCCACTCCTAGTATCACTCGTTCCAGAATGCCTTCCATATCCTCTAAAAAATATTTGTGAGCCATAGTTTTCATGACTTTCCTCACTACATCCACTGGTTCTCTAAGTCTAGACCCCAAGCCATGACTAACGAATAAATATCCATTTTGGTCCTATATCTGTGCTTTAATTTTTTAAAGACATTACCCAAAATAAATTGAACTACTTGCGCCACCTGAACATCCTTGAAGAGAAATAAACCCCACAGCCGCTTCACAGACGTTTTGCCAATGAAAGGGTCTAGCTTCCTATGCGATGTCAAGGTGAAACTGGCCTCCATTGTTTCTCTGGTTCACTTTCTATAGAAACTTCCACACCTCCTTCGCTTATTAAACAATGTTTAATTCGCCAATGTTTTTTTCTGGCTATTCATATAGTATTAATCCATGCCACCACCCAGTACCACAATCAAATTGAGAATTTCAATAGAATAAATGAAAGGTTGAGTACTTCTATGCATTGAAAAGAGAGAATTAAATGTCTCAACCACTGATTTCTAAAAATCTAATGGTTCTAGTGTTATTCCGGAGGTTTCAGTTCGCAAGTCTAGTGCTTCAAGGATTTACTTCCAGAATGCATCTATAGTCATCCATCAAAAATTCATCGAACGGTTCCTCTTTTAAAACAAACTTTATGCATGTGCATAAATTAAAATGGGGACATCGCTAAGTTGACAAGAATCGACCCTCAGGATTAAAGAGTTAAGATTTAAGGCTTTGTCATAAAATATTTCGGTCTGACTTAGGCAATATTAAATGGTAAACAAGAGTAGGATGACTGAAAGACCTAAATAATTAATAAAATCTCAACTATTGATTTCTAGAAATCTAACGGTTCTAGTGTAATTTTGCAGGTTTCAATTCACAATTCTAGTGCATGAGAGATATACTTCTAGAATGCAACTATAGTCATCTTGTTATGCCTTGCATACATGCCACAACTTTTTCTTGGAAAAGTTGGGGAACCCCCTCTTCTTTTCTTTTTGTTTTCTTTATCTCTATCAAATCCAAAACTAGAACATAAACTTTTCCAAGGTTCATGTTCCTGGTTCCGTCTCGATCTCGGTTCCCCGCTTCATTCGGGTGTCATCCCAACTCCGACTCTTCCTTCTCTATTTTTTCTCCTTTGTTATGTTGGTTGTTTTCAACAAACTCTTGGGTTGGCCCGTCCTCTTGTTTTTTGGCCATTTCCTTGTGTTTTGTTTGTTTACTCACGCGGAAGCGGAACCGGGATTAGAACAGAAGTATGAAATTTCAAGTTTCCATTTTATGTTCCCATCCCGACTCCTCCTTCGCTCATTTCCTTCTCGTTTTCTTTTTTCCTTTGGGTCGGGTCCGGTGTTCTCTCCAGTCTCGCTTCCCTTTGTGCTAGTGTGTTTTGTTCTTTGATTTTTGGTCGGACCGGATCCGAACCTAGAATTGAACTTTGAACTTTGTGAAGTTCCATTTCGGTTTTATCTCCACCCCATCCTCTTGTGTCGTGTTTTTCTCTTTGTCCTTTTTTTAGAACCAGATCCGAAGTGGAAGTTGAATGTGGGAACTAACGATTAGTTCTAATCCGGTTCCCCTTCTGGTCCCGCTTCTGACCCCATTTTGGTTCTTATCTAGTTTTGATCCCAGCCCCGAGCCCGCCTCAATTCTTTTCGAAGCCTGGACCATATATGAAACTGCACTAAATAACAATGTGTCCCATTCTCATTTTGTTTTGCCACCACAGCCTTTTCGGAACCGGACTGAGGAAGATTGTAAACTGGACACAGGAGGTGTCTACGTTCTGACTTTGTTCCCATCCCGCCAAGGCTAAGGTTATGAGTCAAAAACAATTCTGCTCTTGCTTCCGCATGCAAAGGAAAATGAAAGATGCAACATTTATTCTGTCTCCGCACAAGAATGGTCCAACCTCCCGCACTCATCCAGACTCAGATCTGCACTGAACTTGCACTAGAAATAGAACATTCCTAGTTTGTGGATGGTCCCAATTCTGATAAAAAATGGCTCCCATTCCACGCTCTGTTTGACGGGGATGCCCTGAGGAGATAATGTCTAATCGAATGCAATGAGTGCAAGCTAAAATTGATACCAAGCATATTCAGACCCGCGTCAAAGGAAGAATGGCAAAAAATATATATATGAAAGCACAGCCAATGTATCGAACTGTTTGACAAAATGTAAACTACAAAGTTATTGTACATGGTTGGGTGCGCATGCATGCAAAACGATGAAATAGAGATAGGGAGCTATGACTAAAATTGCACTGAATGAATTTGATGGGATTACCAATTAATAAATTTCATTATTAATTGATTATGTCAGTATAGTAAAAATGAATAAAATCAATAAATTGATTGTGCATTCATGACGATTTGCAGGTATTTTCTAGATTCAGGGAGCAGGCAGAAGATTATAAATCCATACAAGACATGAATGTGAATGTTATTTTATTTTGAGATAACATTAATTCAAAAAGAGATTTATAAATAGTTCAACTATGGTGGTTAAATTTCTATCATTTACACATTTAGTTGAAATGTTTTAAGATTAATTTAATTTTCAGAATTAATTAAATGTTATGAATTTAATTAATTTTATTAATTAAATTGATACTTTTATATGTCTATAGGTACTCTTGTGCAATAAAGAGGAGATTACAAAACTAACGTGCAAAGGAGGAAATTGTTGAGAGGATCTTTGAACTTGTAGTGAACTGAGCATTTCATGGAGTTATTTCTGGAAAGATGTTGTTGTTCATGGTGCAAAAGGAAGAACTCAGAGTTGTAACTAAAAGTCAACTTGAGCCAGACTGGAGAGTGGAGCTTTGAAACTGAAATCAGCTGAAGTCAAACAAGGCTGCAAATAGAAGGTTATCTTTAGGGAGTGATTATGTGCACAAAAGGCTACAACTTTTTGATGTT
Source organism: Sequoia sempervirens (assembly GCA_007258455.2). Lineage (NCBI taxonomy): Eukaryota > Viridiplantae > Streptophyta > Pinopsida > Cupressales > Cupressaceae > Sequoia > Sequoia sempervirens. Next base: position 27,736 of record VDFB02006485.1, read on the forward strand.
TCAGTTATGGAGGAAATTATGGAATTATGAGCTATTAATTGTTAAAGGAAGCTCATTGTAAAGGGTTGGTTAGATACTTAAGAAAACAAGTTAGAAGTTTTACAACTTAGTTGATTAGAGTTTTATAGTAGGATAGGTGATGTATTTTTCTGATTTTCTTAGTTTAGATGGAGGTAATTTGAAGACATGGGTTTCTATACACTAGTGATCTTGTTAGATTTGTAAATGTTTCTTATCTATTCCATTGACAATAGAAGTAGCCAGATTTAAACCTACTTTAGGTTATGCTCTGGAATGATGTTTTTTTTATTAATCATTTGATTTGGAAATTTTTCAAGGAATGGAATTCTATCTTTTATTTTGTTTGAATTTGATGATTTGCAACTTTTCATTAATGTTTGCACTATGAATGAATGACTTTGTATTTGTTACAGGTTGATTTTTTCTGCAGTTTGATTTAGGAATTCCTTGGAAAGCAACAAGTCTAATTAGTTGAATGAATCAACATTCTTCTTTCTTTTTTGTCCCTGATCTATCTTTTTTCTTTTCTTTATACCCCCCTGTTAGAGTAGGTTTAAATAGGAATTCGATCTTACAACAATCAAAATCTCAATAACCAGCAGACCCCTTGAACATTACAATTACATTGACCATTGAGAAATATCAGCACAGTTGAGAACCAACTACCAAGACCTTGGGAGTTAGATTACTATATGTTGTCTTTCTTTTTCAGGAGAAATAGAATAGAGATATTATGTTTAAATGTTGATGTGCTAAATTGACCATCAGTAGGACTAGCCCTAGAAGGAGGGCCCTTGAGCAATTTTGGATTGTTGTGAGTTGGAGTGGGTTAGATCTTGGAAAACCTAGCTTCGATGTGCAGCCCTTTGTGTATTCCTGGGATTCTTAACGAAATTCCATATCATATGCATAATAGGCTTCCATTATTTTTCGCTAATAGTGGACAAATTGCTAAAGATCATGTTAGGATTTGCAAGGATTTGATGACTCTTCACCAAATTCTTCATGAAGATACAGTTTGTCAACTTTTCATCAAAACATTGCAAGGTACAACATGGCAATGGTATGTTAATCTTCCACCAAATTATATTTGTTCGTGGATGGAGTTATAAATTTTATTTGTGGATCAGTTTGACCCTTATGCACAAACACAAGACCCATCTTTTGAATTTTCAACCACAAAAGGACACCATCAGAATCAATTTACCAGTTCAATCATAGGTTTGTGTTGATGTATCACCGAGTTCAAGATTTAAATCTATTTATTAATGATTATATGCTAAAAGAGAATTACTATTGGGGTTTGAATCCTTCATTTGTAGCAGAAATTAGATGTTGTGGGGAGATTACCTCCCTACATGATGTATTGAACAGAGCTCTCTTACTGGCACAAGCTGGCAATGATGTGAGAAATTCAAGCAGCCAAATTTAGGATTGTAATACCCGTGTGCTTGCAAGTTGTCGCCCTTTGCAGCCTTATGCCACTTTACCCACCATACATACCTAGGTGCAATCATTCTCACCATGCAGCTATAACCCTCCTAATCTTCCAAACACCAATTTCTCCAACGCTTCATATCAAGTCAGTCCCACACAAGACCAATGGAAGAATCTATCTTTGCAAAATCCAACCATAGAAGTAAGTATTCCACTCATCAACAAAGTTGTGACTATATCATCTCCTTTCAGTCATATTCCAAAGCACAGTCCATGACATCATAATGAAATTGTAAGTAAAAGATTTGATGAGAAAGTATGTCAATTTGATGTTTTATCTAACAAAGAACATGAAATGGATATAAAGTCAGAACATAATGGAAATCTTAGATTGGAATCTAGTTTCATTGGAAACATTAATACTAACGATGATATTGAAAGAAATAAGATATCAACACGAGGCTATTGTCATGAGAAATCAGCAATACCTTCCAACTCTTTGAACAACTCTTCTGATCGTGAGGAGAATCAGCGTGATGAGGGATGGACAAAGGATGGTGAGAGGTGTTGGTTGGATATCCCACGTGTGCAAAATTGAATAAGGAAGAAATTGGAAGAATTAGGAGATCTGAAATTATCAGAACTGGATAGGCCAACTGGGTGTGGGATACATCAAACAAATCAGCATTCCCAGATGGATTGCCATGTTTTCTTGGGTAGAATGGAATTATATTTAAGACATCAAATCACTGTTGAAGAAATACTTACAAGAGATCCCTGGAGTATGTATCCACTCGATGAGAGAGATGAAATAGTTAGCATACATGAAAATGATAATGACTCCAGTCGAAATGATGAGAATAACTGTTCAAGAACATGTTGAGCTCTTCCCTATCATTTGATGAACTTGATCCTTCTAGCAAGATGGATTCAACAACTATGGAAGCTTCTCTACCTTGTAAAGATCCACGTGATGTGGAAAATGAGTTTATCGATGCATTCATAGATTCTTTCATGATGATCAATAAGGAAGAAATACCCTTTGATGAGTTAACACAAGAAAATGAATTTGCTGATTTGAATAATGAGCACATAGAAACTAAGAACAACATAATTATGACTGAGGCTGCAAATGGATCTCATGGTGAAGGACACAAAGTTGAGTGTCAAATTGTTTCTTCAAAGGAGAAAGATCAAATGGATGTTCAAGTTATTCAAGGGTTGCCTGATAATCATTCAGATCATACTTACCCTTGTCAGGGAATCAGATTGGATTTCAATGCTAATCAAGATACTAACATTGATGAAATTAGTGGTTGGTTGCAGCAAGGAATGAACAAATGGCGACTCCAAATAATATCAAGAAAGTGACCAAGAGGTCGTCTCGGAAGTTGAATCCCTTCAACATGATGAAGAGAATGAAATGAGGAAGTGTTTTCTTGGTTTTGATTCTATTTATTCAAATATGATGTTTGAAGAAAGTATTTGCTTACCAAGCACTAGTGAATTTGATCTTAACAATGAGGAGCTTGACACTGACTTGCACATTCTAGTTGACTATAGGCAGAAACATGAATGCAAGAAATGTTTTCCTGAATTTGATTATGTTTATTCAAATGAGTTGTTTAAAGACAATACTTGTTCACCCTATATTAGTATTTCTGACATCAATGGTGATGAGCTTGATGCTGATTTTCAAACTCTTTTGGGTGACATGTTTGAAGAGAGTGCTAACAACGATGCATCAACTTAGGAGGAGGTAGGTTTGTGAAAATTGCAAGTTGACAACACGGGTGATTTATTTCTTAGTTCTCCTAAGTAGACCCAGATAATTTATGACTCTGTACCCAAGATGAAAGTAGAAATGTTGGCACATGATTGTTCCAGTTGCATAATGAACCTTGTTGTAGGTGATCCATGTAAGATTTATCCTCCTAGTTCACATTCTGAGGTAAGTGGTTATGATTTCTTGCTATTTGGAAAGATTGTTAGATCAGGTACAAAAAATTTTGAACAAATTGTTTTAAAGGTTGAGGAAGTTGATCCTTTAATTGATGATGTATGTACTTTGAGGAACATGATTGAGATTGATAATCCCTATGAAGTCAAATATAATAGTTTGTTGTTAGAACCTAGTGTTGATTGTGATAGGGATATACATGAAATTTTTGAACGAATTTTTGATATCTTGAATGCTAATGACACATCGCTGATAGATGTTCTTTATGTTGATTGGCATGATTCGTAGTGAAACGAAGTGGTGTTCCATGAGTTAAGAGCTCATAAAGAGGAAATCATACAACATGAGCATGCCACAACAGCTGAAGGTCTTCTAAATCAGGTGGTGTATTTTCATTATCCTCTATGTTTTAATGATTTTCAGTTTGATTATTAAGTTGGGGAGAATAAAATGTGTTTGTGGGTGAATCATGTCAAGGCTGAGAACTCATAATTGTTAATATTTCAAACTTTATACCCTCAAAATGAATTTGCTACACATAAACTTTACATTTCTAAGTATAAAGACAAATTTGCTAGGTTTAGAACTGTACCTAGTAAGTTAAGATTGTTGCACATAATAAAAAAATCAATCAAGTCAATGTAAAATTTTTTATAGTTTTATGTTTGTAAAGCTTAGTTTTGGAGTTAGTTTAGGATTAGGATTAGTTAGTTTTGTTTTTCTTTTTATTTCTGGGTTTTTTTTTGTTTTCTCTTTTGTTTTTGTTTTTTTTTGTTGTTTGTTTGATGTTTTGTTCTTGTTTTCTATTTTCGTTTTACTAGTTTGTTGTGTCTATTTTGTGTGCTCCTTTATGTTGTTCCTCTCTTTTCTTGTTTGTTTCTTTTCTTTCTTTTGGGGGTTCCTCTCATTGACAGTGGAAGTTGAGTTATTGTATGCAAGTTATGCTGAAAGGTGAATCTGTTGAGAGTCTGCTATCTATATTTTCAAACACTTGATCAATCAGTAGCTTTGAAAATTTTGATTTACCTTCATCCATTTCAAATTGGGGAAGGTTAGCATGAATTAAAACTTGGTACATTATACAATTTTGGGGAGTTGTTGAAAGTCTATCACGATCTGCACATCTTAAGAAATCCATCTGTTAGTTTACATCGGGTGGGCTAACTCTATTCCAAGTGAAAAATCTAAAGGGTTACATTTCTTTCACGATGTCCAATATGGTTCTCAACCCACTACTTAGGCTTCATTGCTTAAAGATTGAGAGAAAACGAGAAATTGTACTTCAAAAGAAACAACATCTAAGAAAAGAGAAAAGAAAGAAAATCTGAAAAATGAAATCAATCAGCGAGGGTGACTTGAGTACTCCTATTGGGGCTATAGATGCCTGGCTGGCGGTAGAGCGATGCTTAGAGAGAACCATAGGTATCTCTGTTGAGGCTATAGACGCCTGTCTAGCAGCAGAGCTATGCCCAGGATATCATTGCACGTTAGAAATGTAACTCACAACTACGTAGCTTGAGTAGAGTCTGCTCCACTTTGATCACAACAACACTTATGGAGGGGAATGAATCATTTGCACACACAAAAAGATTTCAGTTTCATCTCAGATCTTTGTTGTGTCCTAGTTTGATTATTTTTGCACTTCTTAGATTGCCTTGAATGAATGTAAACCAGATATTTTGGGTATTTGGAGGGTTGCGCGTTTTAAAATGCTTAGAGCATTTTCCCAGCTGAGTCGCCATTTGTTATGCCTTGCATACACGCCCCAACTTTTTCTTGGAAAAGTTGGGGACCCCCTCTTCTTTTCTTCTTTTTTTTTTCTTTGTCTCTGTCGGATCCAGAACTGGAACATAAACTTTTCCAAGGTTCCTGTTCCTAGTTCTGTCTCGATCCTGGTTCCCCGCTTCGTTCGAGTGTCGTCCCGACTCTAACTCTACCTTCTCTGTTGTTTCTCCTTTGTTCTGTTGGTTGTTTTCAACAAACTCTTGGGTTGGCCCATCCTCTTGTTTGTTGGTCGTTTCCTTGTGTTTTTTTTGTTTGCTCGCGCGAAAGGGAAACTAGTATTGGAACAGAAGTACAAAATTTCAAGTTTCCATTTTATGTTCCCGTCCTAACTCCGTCTCTGCTCATTTCCTTCTCATTTTCTTTGTTCCTTTGGGTCGGGTCCAGTGTTCGCTCTAGTCCCGCTTCCCTTTGTGCTGGTGTGTTTTGTTCTTTGATTTTTGGTCAGGACCAGATCCAAACCTGGAATCGAACTTCGAACTTTGTGAAGTTTCATTTCAGTTTTGTCTCTGCCCCGTCCTCTTGTGTCATTTTTTTCTTGTTGTCCTTTTGTCGGAACCAGATCTGGAGTGGAAGTTGAATGTGGGAACTAACGATTAGTTCTAATTCGGTTCCCATTCTGGTCCCGCTTTCGACCTCATTTTGGTTCTTATCCAGTTCTGATCTCGGCCCTGAGCCCATCTCAATTCTTTTCGAAGCCCGAACCATATATGAAACTACACTAAATGAAAATGTGTCCTGTTCTCATTTCGTTCCGCCACCGTAGCCTTTTTGGAACTGGACCTGGGGAAGATCCTAAACTGGACACAGGAGGTGTCTGCATTCTGACTTTTTTCCCATCCTACCAAGGCTAAGGTTCCGAGTCAAACACAATTCTGCTCCTACTTCCGCATGCAAAGGAAAATGAAAGGTATGTCATTTATTTTGTCTCTGCACCAGAATGGTCCTACCTCTCGTACTCATCTAGACCCAGATCCACACTACACTTGCACTAGAAATAAAACATTCCTAGTTTGTGGATGGTCCCAATTCTAATTGGAAATGGCTCCCATTCCGTCCTCTATTTGACAGGGATGCCCTGAGGAGATAATGTCTCATCAAATGCAATGAGTGCAAGCCGAAATGGATACCAAGCATATCCAGACCCGCGTCAAAGGAAGAATGGAAAAAAAAAAAATATGAAAGCACAACCAATGTATCGAACTGTTTGACAAAATGTAAACTGCAAAGTTATTGTACATGGTTGGGTGCACATGCAAGCAAAATGATGAAATAGAGAAAGGGAGTTATGATTAAAATTGCATCGAATGAATTTGATGAGATTACCAATTAATTAATTTCATTATTAATTGATTATGTCAGTATAGTAAAAATCATTAAAATCAATAAATTGATTATGCATTCATGACGATTTGCAGGTATTTTCTAGATTCAAGGAGCACGCAGTAGATTCTAAATCCATACAAGACATGAATATGAATGTTATTTTATTTTGAGATAACATTAATTCAAAAGGAGATTTATAAATAGTTCAACTATGGTGGTTAAATTTCTATCATTTACACATTTAGTTGAAATGTTTTAAGATTAATTTAATTTTTAGAATTAATTAAATGTTATGAATTTAATTAATTTTATTAATTAAATTGATGCTTTTATATGTCTATAGGTACTCTTGTGCAATAAAGAGGATATTACAAAACTAACGTGCAAAGGAGGAAATTGCTAAAAGGATCTTTGAACTTGTAGTGAACTGAGCATTTCGTGGAGTGGATCTTTGAACTTGTAGTGAACTAAGCATTTCGTGGAGTTATTTATCGAAAGATGTTGTTGTTCATGGTGCAAAAGGAAGAACTCTGAGTTGTAACTGAAAGCCAGCTTGAGCCAAACTGGAGAGTGGAGCTTTGAAACTGAAATTAGCTGAAGTCAAACAAGGATGCAAACAGAAGGTTATCTTTAGGGAGTGATTGTGTGCACAAAAGGCTACAGCTTTTTGATGTTTCAGTTCTAGAGGAAATTATGGAATTATGAGCTATTAATTGTCAAAGGAATCTCACTATAAAGGGTTGGTTAGATACTTAGGAAAATAAGTTAGAAGTTTTACAGCTTAGCTGATTAGAGTTTTATAGTAGGATAAATGATGTATTTTTCTGATTTTCTTAGTTTAGATGGAGGTAATTTGAAGACATGGGTTTCTGTACAATAGTGATCTTGCCAGATTTGTAAATTTTGCTTATCTGTTCCATTGACAGTAGAAGCACCTAGATTTAAACCTACTTTCTAGGTTATGCTCTGGAATGATGTTTGTTTTATTAATCATTTGATTTGGAAGGTTTTCAATGAATGGAATTCTATCTTTTCTTTTGTTTGAATGATGATTTGCAACTTTCCATTAATGTTTGCACTATGAATGAGTGACTTTGTATTTGTTACAGGTTGATTTGTTCTGCAGTTTGATTTAGGAATTCCTTGGAAAGCAATAGGTCTGATTAGTTGAATGAATCAACATTCTTCTTTCTTTTGTGTCCCTGATCTATCTTTTTTCTTTTCTTTATATCCCCCCTATTAGAGTAGGTTTAAATAGGAATTCGATCTTATAGCAATCAAAAGCTCAATAACCAGCAGGCCCCTTGAACATTACAATTACATTGACCATTGAGCAATATCAGCACAGTTGAGAACCAACTACTAGGACCTTGGGAGTTAGATTACTATATGTTGTCTTTCTTTTTTAGGATAAATAGAATAGAGATATTATGTTTAAATGTTGTTGTGCTAAATTGACCATCAACATGTCCATCGAAAATTCATCGAATAGTCCCTCTTTTAAAACAAACTTTATGCTCATGCATAATTTAAAATGGGGCCATCGCTAGGTTGACGAGACTTGACCCTCAGGATTAAAGAGTTTAGATTTAAGGATTTGTCATAAAATATTTTGGTCTGACTTAGGAAATATTAAATAGTAAACAACAGCAGGATTATGACAGACCTAAATAATTAATAAAATCTCAACTATTGATTTTTGGAAATCTAACAGTTCTAGTGTAATTCCGTAGGTTTTAATTCACAATTCTAGTGCTTAGAGATGTACTTCCGGAATGCAACTACAATAGTCCATCAAAAATTTGTCGAATGGTCATGGTCCATAATGTCACATGGTTGCTAAAACTTGGAACCTTAGAACCAAAGTCTTAAGTTTTGAGGTTTTTGAAACCTCCGACCCACCGACTACAAAGGTGACCAAGAAAGACTTGCAACTAAGGTTAGAAAAATTTGCACCAACACTTCCGCAAAGCATTTTTTTATTAGTTTCATATTATGTTTAATTCGCCAATGTGTTTTTCTTAATCATTTGAAAATAGGTTTAATTCGCCAATGAATTTTATTTTTTCTGGTTTGAAAACAGGTTTAATTTGCCAATCGAAATATTTTATTGGTTTGAAAATAGATTTTAATTGCCAATGCAAAAATTTTAGTGGATTTAAAAAATTTGCATTTCACCGGGATTTTCCACAGACTTCTAGTGATTAGAAAAGATTCGCCAATGGACTTTTTTTTTCACAAAAATAAAAAAAAATCACCACTAATATTAATATTTTTATCAGGAAGTATACAAGATTCGTCAAGATTTTACACCTTCGCCCAGGGGGGGTTTCTTTAAGTTTTCCCTAGTCTAGGTTGTTTGTCCAAAAAGGTTTACAAGTGGAATGCGTTGTCCACTATGCAAACAAAATGTATGCTCACAAGGGCTAGTGAAGCCAGTTGTTCACTAGGTGAGCCTCAGGGGACCATATCAAAGCCATACCTCCATGACTTTAATAAGGTACAAAAAGAAAATGCACACTCACAAGGGCTAGTGAAGCTAGTTGTTCACTAGGTGAGCCCTAGGGGACCATATCAAAGCCATACCTCCATGAATTTAAGAAGGTACAAAGAGAAAATGCATTCTCACAAGGGCTAGTGAAGCTAGTTGTTCACTAGGTGAGCCCCAAGAGACCATATCAAAGCCATACCTAAGTCATGACTTTAATAAGGTACAAAGAAAAAGCAATAGGAAAGAGGGATGTTCGAAGGGATTTTGCTTAGTTCGTGAGAATTCTTAATCTTAGGGGGCATTGTGCTTAATGTCTTCGAAAGAGGATAAATACAAGGTATCATCCCGAGGAACATCGTACCTAATGTTTCCAAGAGAGGACAATGAAATATCATTCTCTCGGAGGAAGTAAAACCCAATGACACCACCAAGAAAATGACGCATCACAAGAAGAAACAAATCGCACAAGGAACATGAAAAAAAATGTAAATGAAATCATGCCAAAATAATGCCAATGAATGCCCCCACTTTCAAGGAATTGCTAACACCATGTTGTGAGCAATTACTTTAAAGTAGCCAAAATGAAAAGGAAAAGAGGGTTGCCTCCAAGAAACACAAGGGATCTATAGATTTGGGGTCAATATCTATCTTTGTTGCAATGATATTAGAGAGATCAGAACTATCATTATTCCTTAAATACACATAGAACTGGAAGAATGACACAAAGAGAGTGAAAACAAAGAAAAACCTTTTGAGTCAACATGGAAGAGACATAGGGTGTCTCGATGCCTTGCGTCATCCCCAAAAGAAAAACACAAGAAAAAAATAAAAAATAAAGGTAAAGAACAATGAAAAGGCAAAATCATATGACATATAGAAAAATGAAGTACCTACGAATAGAAGAATGCACATAGAGAGGAAAGATCAAACAAAATGGGGGATCACATTACACACATGCAATCAAACAAAATGAAATAAAAAAGGAAAGAAAAAATACTAGTAAAGAAAATGCGAGTCAACCTAAGGCAAGCCATCCACCTCCCAATCTTAGTCTGTATAAGTGGAAGGTAGACAACAAACCTAAGGGACAACAACAAATTCCTTACTAGGACAAGGCTATCTACTTCTTTCCCCCACTAAGTGCAAGACAAGAATGAGCCGAAGTAGGTGATGAGAAATATCATGTAATAGTGAGAATAGATTGTTCTACAACTATTACATGACAAGGGGGGTTTTAGAGTCCTGCTATTCAATCACTAGATGACAATCATTGCCATTGAAGTGAAATTTTTTCAATGCCAATTTGAATGCATGAAACTCATCAGTACTGTGTCTGAGAGTTTTGTGGTATCAATAATGTGGAACTTTTGCATTTTTAGGATATAGCACTAGTCTGTCTTTCATTGGTGGTAATGTTATTAGTTCTTTGTTCAAAAGAAATTGTAGTTTCCTTTCACTTTCAAGTGGCAAACAAGGAAACTTTAGTTTTTGTAACTTGTAAGGCCTCTCGTGCTTGCTAGATTCACCAACTTCTCTAGTTGAAGGTTGAGGAAGAGGACCTAGGGTGATCCTATCATCCTTTTCATTGTTATGAGTCATTAGTTGATATTTGTGCTAGGAGTTGATGAATTTCATGTTCACTTGTTGTATCACATCCTTGTTTACTCAATATTGTGAATCTTTTCCATATTTTTCTTCTAGATTGATTGGAGTATTTGTTACTTTGTTATCATAAAATTATTGACTGTTTTCTTGTTTAGAGGAGCTAGGTTCACCTTGTGAAGAGAACTTAGGTTCAACTTTTGTTTCAGTTTCGGGATGTAAGTAACCAAACATCTCAAGAGGTGGTATTGTAGGGTTATTTGGTTATTTCATTGATGGATAGAAAGATGCATTAGCTTCAAGGTTGTTAAGACAATTGTTTAGGAACATATTCATACTATCATCATCTTCTCCAATGATGTCAACATCATGAGGAGGACATGCATTAGGAGTTGTGTGAGTATGAATGAATTCAATTTTATTAGGATCATTACCAAACGCATAGCTTGACACATCGACCAAAGATTTAATGGAAATCCAAAGCTTTTTGAAGCACATATATCTATGATTCAAGATTGAATAAATACACTTGAAATGAAAGAAATTGAAATAACAACAATTCTGCAAATTGTAACATGAAATTGAAAGGAGCAAACAGAAGCACATAAAAGCAATTTCAAATCCTAAAACCTACAAATTCAAAGTCAATAGGGACTAAGATGCCAATAATGGCGTCTTGGTCCTACTGGTGAGTCTTTGAGGTTCCAAGGGTTGGAACAGACAACAAACAACAAAGATAGGATTCTGAGCCAGAAACCCTCAAAGGGACTAAGATACTAGGAAGGGTGTTTTAGTCCTAGTAGAGGTTTTGTTTAGAAAATAGAAAATTTTGGATTGTTTACAATGTTCCCAAGTTTCCTACCTAGGGACCTGATGTGAAGAAATAGAAAATAGTGCAAAGGAATGCAAGAAAAAGTAACTAATGACAAGCAATTGGATGCAAAGTTGAATACAATCTTTTCAATTTTGAATGAAATAACAATGTTTCTAAATGTAATTAGGATGATTGACAATGCACTTTTTTTAGTTTTTCAATGAGATGATTTGATGCAAGAAAGAAAAAGTGCAACCTATATGTATTTTCACTAATGAAAATATGAGAAACCCTAGATGAACCAAAATGAACTATAAAGAAATTAGAGTGGGGAAGTTCCCACTTATTCCCTCTAGGTCATTTAATTATGTTTTCCTAGGAACGCAAATTAGATTTACTATCAACCCCAAAGGGTGAGTCAATTCTCAAAAAGGAAGACCTAGGAGGGGTTCTTTTAAGCTTTGAAGGGTTCACCACCAAGAAAAAGCTTGGAACTGACAAATAAACATTCAACTCACAAAACCTAGTAATACAAACTAAATGACGAAATTAAGCAACAAGAAGTTATGATGTGTGTACCTGGGAAGTCTAGAAATGTGATGAGGATTCTGGAAATGAGAAAATGCTATCAAAATATGTTGGGGAGGACTAAGACGCCCTTACTGTCTTATTATTCTGATTGCTATTTTTTGGGGTAGATGCATAATCTTCAGATGCAAGAACAAGATCTGAAAGAAGCTCTGTAAAATTCCACTTGGTTGACTAAGATGCCCTTGCTACCATCTTAGTCTCGATCTGAATTTCTGAAATCCCTGAATGTGATCCTGAGGCTTGATGTCGGCACTTCCTTCTTCTTTGATATTAGGTTCTGAAACTTTCAGATCTAGCATGTAGGTGATTTTTTGTGAAGATGACAACTTTGTAATGCAACTTTGCAACTTTTCACTTCAAATGATCTTCAAGTCTCCAACCTAAATTTGCAAACACAAACATACAAGAGGTGAAAAACTTATTGATTGTTAGTAAATGGGATTTTTCCTTGGTCAAACCCCTTATTGGTAATTAAATCTTGAAATGGAAATGAAATGGAGGGAAATGATGAATGGACAAAACACTATGTTGCAACTCACCAAACCCTTTTAATAAGGTGTCGCAAGTCTACTTGAAATGACTGCAATGGATGTGGTTCTTGAATCTTACTTGAATGATATTGATCTTGCATAAAAATCTTGCTTGAATCATAAACCCTATATCACAAATGTTAGCACAATAACAAACATGATGCAACAATATCCTTGATATGATGTTTGATTCTTGATGATGGCTCTGAATGCTTGATGAATTTCTCCTGAATGATCGAATACTTGAATACTTGGATGCTTAGATTGCTTGTTATGGTAAAATGAAGGAAGGAACCTTGTATTTATACTATCCATGCTTAATATCATGAAATTACACCACAACAAGGTGAAAAATGAATTCATTAATTAAAGAAGGCTAAATCCTGCCAAGATTTGAAATTAAATCCTGAAAATAAGGAAAGGGGCACTAAGATGCCCCAGGTGGTGTCTTAGTCCCAAGGCATGAAACTCGGGGCACAAACTCCAAAAAGGGGCCCATTTAAGGTTCCATTGAAAAGAGGGTCCCAATACCTTTGGAGGACAAAGATGCCCTAGGTGGTGTCTTAGTCCCAACCCAAAAATTAGGGACACTCAGCCATAATCATTAAATTATCATTTATCCATTGATGTTTATTGGGATTACCCATAAAAGATATAATTTATTAGGCTTATGGATGCAAAATAGGACCAATTAAGACAAAAATAGGGATAAACAAAGCAAGGAGGGCCCAAACAAGTGTGAAAATGCAAGGGTATGCATTTTCCTACACTACATCAACCTACTGGTTCCAATGGATAGACAAGTAAATATTCCAACCCAGTAGGTAATTCTTAACCTAGGGTTTCATTCAATAGTAGAGCAATGATCAAGTGACCAGTCAAGTATATCTTAGCTATATGACATCTCATCCTCTCATATCTTTCATACTACAATTGTTGATGTATTGCTAAACCTTATCATTCCTAAGGTTTCTTAGCATTATAAGCTAGCAGTGCCAAGTCAATTTATGACTTGATACATTACACATTATATATGTAGTGTAAACTATCTATAGAAACACCATTTGAATTCCTGTAAAGGGTATATAAGAGTATTAAATCTCTTTCTTAAGTTATTCATGATTTCATCAATCCTAGTATTTAATACTATTGATAACATTCACTCCTTACTATGGAGTATGTACAACACTCATAAGGAAATCATAACATTCATGATTCTTTTCCTTTCTATAAGCAAATAGATCATTACTCTATTTCAAGAAATCTAATGTGTTTCCAAATAAAACATAAAGCATTCAATCTTTCAGTAAAAGATAAAACATGCAGAGAATAGAATCTCATGCTTGTTAATTGCTTATTCCAATTGAATCACTGGATCTCAAGCTTGGCCTCCTTCTTAAATTCAATTCAACAACAAATCTCTCTTCATCTCACCTACTGAATTTCCTCACAATAATTTTCATCAAAATAAGGATTCTCTCAATAAAAAATACAACAGAATAGAGAAGTGTAGTGATGCAAAGAAGTGTATCCAAATGAGGTGAGAATTCCTCATATTTATTCCCAAAAACCATCATCTACAACCTGCAAACAAGGCTTATGCTATGACACTTCTCAACCAAATACCATCGACTTAGCTTAATAAAGAAAAGGTGGCAGATTCCTCTCTCATTAGTCACTCAGAAATGACACCAGATCGACCTTTCCAACAACAGTTCAACTAGTTCATATAACACATGCTTCAATCTAATAATTGACTTTCAGGTGAAAAAGACTTCTAAATGAAATACAAGATTCATAATATGGTGCCAACTATTCAACACATTTCCTATTCTCGAGCTTGTTGTTTACATAGTGGAATAAATCAGTATTCTCTTGGCTGAATTTTACCATGTTGACTTGGTCATTGATATTACATTTGACACATACCAAGTGAGTCAAATTCACTCATAACAACACTACTTTGTTTTCATATTCAACATGCTAGAATAACTTATCACCTCACATAGTGTGCAACACTTTACTCAATATGCTTTAAGCAACATGTCTGAGTATTTACTTACAACATTTGATACATGTGTGTCTCCCAAACATTCTACCTTTTGTGTGTTGTCCATCTAATACTCAACACTTAAATGTTAATATATTGTCTACATTATGTTTAACTATAATATATGGGATGAAAATAAAAATTATTTTTAAATTAAAATTAGGTATGGTTATTACCCTTAATTAATAGGATATAAACAATAAGAGAATATAAAAGTATAACAAAAAATAAGGTGCATAGGATACTTGGTAAAAATAGGGAGGAATTTTAATTATACTAGTATATATAGAGGGGGTATAAAAAATATAAATTTGAGAGAGAAATAAAATTAGAGGTGCTTAATAATACTTATGAACTCACACACTATTTCATTACTCTATTAAGCGAATCTTGCAAGAATCTACAAAAAAAGCACCACCTACTTGATAGCTATCGTACATCTTTATCTTAAAATATTAAGTATCTTATTCTTATCCTCACATGCTTTCTGATATTTTGGTGCATGTAAACCTATTCAAATTACTACATTGTGGAATCTATAGTTTTATAGATGTTAAATTGGTTTGCTTCATGGTTTGACCAAGGGATAATTTCAGTTCCTAGAAAAATCTAAATTGATGTGTGTAGACTCCACTTTTCTTGCAAGTCTAGATACCAAAGCGTGAGGAAAAATAATTTCCAAATCTCAAAACTTGCTAGATCAATTTGTGTGTAGCAATATATTTTGTGCTAAATAATTGACCCAGATCTATTTCACATGTGATTTCACTCGAGATTGAAGTAGATTCTAGTTTATTTTTTGTCAAAATAGTACAAAGTCAAATTTGATATTAAAATACACTTTTAGATCACAAAACAATAGTTTACACTCTAATTCCATCAAGCTACACATAGAACTACATAACCTTAAGTAATACTATATCTCTTTTTAAATAACCCCAATCTATTTTTATCATTTTAGAAAAAATATTGTTTATTTTAAATTTACCATCTTAATTCAAATTTGGCTATTACTTAAATTTTATTTATTTATTTTATTTTACTTTATTTACCATCTTTTGATAATTTAGTATATGAATATTTTGATATTATATTCCATAAATGCAAGAATGCAATAATAGAGACAGGAGTATTTATAATAAATATATAAGAGGAGTTCTATCACATGTCAACTAGATGAGTGACAAATGAATCACTATAAAAGAGACCAACTTAATATAGAAGATGCTTCATGCACATGTAGATAAAAGAAGATGCTCTTCATAATAAATGAGGCACATGCAGATGAAAGAAGATTCTCCTCATAACGCAATATATATGTAAGTCAACACTTAAACAAACTTATTCTATACATAATAAACCTAAAATAATTAAATAAATAATTTGCAATCCACCAAATGACACTCCCAATTATCTTTTTGTTTTGCATGAAAATATAACATTGCATTAAGATCTCTCGAGTACGTGTTTATAAATAAATAGTTGTTGCTTTCCTCATATTTAAACTAATCTATCAACATTGCAAATGTACTTGAGATGTAAATTACCCACAAGCAAGAATGAAAGTCTTTCGCAGTAACCTGTCAACTAGAATTGAACGAACTTCATGCAAACTCTAATGCAATAGCAAGAACTATCATATGTCTTTATTTTTAAAACTATTGACGTGAAAGAGGTTGTGGTAAGTTCAAAGCTTCATCTGAGTTGTAGGTCAAACGTGGTAAAATAGTTTCATATGGTTAGACTCGCAATGATTATATGTTTGATGGTCAAAGAATGCATATTTTCTTATATAATAAAATCTTCAATCTTTTGAAGTCTACTCGTTGAAGATATGCGTTGCCCTCTTAAAACTGTGAGATAGTCATCTTGTTGATCAAATAAATGAAATTTAATGCATTGTCATTATCCAATAAATGAAATTAATGATTACGAGCATGGATTTGATGACATAAGCACTAAACAAATTATATCGTCATCTAGATTAGACACTTGAACCAGTCAGAAACACGAGGTCACATTGAACAGGGCCCTACAATGACACAGCTGGTAGGCGGCCGCCTGCCTTGAATGGTAGCACAATCTCAAACTATAAATGTAAGAATTTAAGATTTACACTTTTAAATTTTATTTTTTTGTTTTTATTATGTAAATTTTAGGAGTTGTTGGAAATTAAAGTTTACATTTAGTAAATTTATTTTTTATTTTTATAATGTAAACTTTAAGAGGGGATTGTTGGAAATTAAAGTTTACATTTAGTAATTAAATTTTAAATTTACTAAACGTAAACTTTAATTTCCAACAATCCCCATATAATTTACATAATAAAGACAAAAATTAAATTTACTAAATGTAATCTTTAATTTCCAACATATAAATACCCATGGGTGCCTTTGGTTTTCATTCACAAGTATTTGCATCCTATAATCAAGAGTTATAGCCTTTGCTGGTTTCAAATTTAGCTTTTGACAGAAATCAATTTGTTGGAATTACAGGCAACCAGTTCAAGATCTATGGCGGCCAGAAGTAGGCATATATGTTTTACAATTGTTGTTAAATTGTTACTGAAAGACTGGTTGTGTATTTGTGATTGTGGTTTTTTAATGTTGAACTGATGAATTAAATTGTGCTGCAGTTGGAGTGTGTTATGGAATGTTGGGGAGCCTGCCGAGCCCGCGAGAGGTAGTAGAGATGTTGAAGCGCTACAACATCGGAAAAGTGAGGATTTTCCAAGCGCATCACGAAGCTCTGAGAGCCCTGGCAAACACGGGCATAGAAGTAATAGTGGGTGTGGGCAACGACGAGCTTGAGATTATAGCAGGCAACTAGGCGGCAGCCAACGGGTGGGTGAATGACAACGTTCGTGCTTTCTACCCGGCTGCCAACATCAAATACATTTCAGTAGGAAACGAGGTGTTGCACTATGGAAACGAGAGATATGTCTCATTTCTCCTCCCTGCAATGCGAAACATTCAGGCTGCAGTCCTCAGCGCCAATCTGCAGAATAATGTAAAGGTGTCCACCACACACGCCACATCTGTGCTCGGGAATTCTTATCTGCCTTCACAGGGAGACTTCCGCAACGATCTCAAGAACACACTCCGCCCTCTGTTGAGCTTCTTGGCAGAGAATGGGGCTCCATTTTTGGCTAATGTGTACCCTTATTTCAGCTATGTGGGCAACAAGGCCCAGATATCCTTGGACTATGCGCTCTTCAAGTCATCAGGCCCGGTCGTGGATGACGGAGGGCATAAATACTGGAGCTTGTTCGACGCGATGGTGGACTCTCTGATTGCGGCGTGTGAGAAAGAGGGACATGCAGAGATAGCAGTGGTGATTACAGAAAGCGGATGGCCGTCTACAGGAGATGATGGGGCAGCGACCATGGAGAACGCGAGGGTGTACAATAGCAACCTAGTGAGGCACGTATTGTCCAACGAGGGAACTCCCCGGAGACCTGGGAGGCCCATTGACACCTACATTTTCGCCATGTTCAACGAGAATAGGAAGGACAGACCAGAGATCGAGTGCCATTTTGGGCTCTTCTATCCCGATAAAAATCAAGTCTACCCCGTGAACTTCACTCCCTAGTCGGGACATCCTTTATTTCTACTTATTGTTGCCAATAATACTTCACGTCTTTGACTTGAAGTTACTACTACTAAATAAGTGAGGTGTATCACATTGCTTCTCTCCATAATCGACCCTTTGAATGAGGAGATCAATAATCTATAGCTTCACTCACTCTTATTTTATGTCTCTCCATTCTTAATTATGGGGTATAATAAAATTAATGGTAATTAAAAGAACAATGAATCCGTTCTTATAAATTAAGTGTTTAAAAACGTATTGTTATGGAAAAGCATCGTATAGAGAGTAACTAAGGTATTTGTTTTTTATAATTATATTTGTCTTAAGCATGTATACTATTTTGAAAATCAAAATAAATAATATATTTGTCAATAGACTACATATAGTGTGAGATTTGAGTTTAAAACAAGTCTCGCACTTGCAAAATCACTGCTAAGTCATCGGAAAACAAGTTTCAGGTATAGTTTAATAGTAGACCAGCTATTGTTTAATGGTAAACCAACTATCATTTAATGGTAAAAGCCTCCAAAATATCAAGTAAAATCATCCAAAATCTTACTTATCACATAAAACCTAGATAAATATTGATTTGAATGTGAACATTCTATTTCCATTTGCAGTGTTTTTGTCAATTGGATGACAAATTTATTTTTTCATTTGCATTGCTTTATGTTTTAAATTTGTATTCAAATGATACTTAATTTCTTTAAGGAAAAAATCTAGATTTGTCTAAGTTTATTTCATTCCATTAATTAGCACTTATTATTAATTATTTAATCTAATCACATGCAACTAGAATTTGCAACACATCTATGCACAAATACATACTCTCTAACATATTAACATGCATATAGTTTTCTATCAACATAATCCTTGAACCTCCTTTAGGTGAAAGTACTAGTCTAATTTATAAGAAGAACAACAAAATCATTCAAGTAGACAAATATTTTATAGACAACACATTTTTTTTATTAATCTTTAAATAATTTGATACATTTCACTACAACAATCTGAACTTGGTATGCATACATATGAAGATTCTCTCTTCTTTTCTTAATCTAGCAAAAAGTCTTAACTAAAATCATGAAATTTCCAGTCTCTAATTCTAGTTAGGTAGTATTTTTGGATTTGATTGTGCATAATTTAGATTTGAAAGCTTTCCAGTGTTGAAGACTCTTGCCTTTCCCTCTTTCTAGTAAAAATCATGCATCATTTTAAATTCTTAGTTTCAAGATTTTACTGAAAATCTAAGAGGGAGCTATACCCTTGAAAAATTTAGAGAGTAATTGTTTCCCATTGAAACAATTAACTCAACTATTGGGAATTGATCGCATCTATCTAGGTGGAGAGTTAAAACGATACAACAAATTCCTAGGTGCAAATCTATTAGCCAACATCAAGAATATGGTTTTTTTTACAATGTGTTAGATTATATGATCTTTTATCAAGATTCAAATACATCAATGAGATTAAATAAAAACCTATGTCATTGTATGTTGATAAAACATCACACAATCTGACACACTATGAAGAAAACCACCTACCTGATAATGAGTGAGATAAGGAGCTCTATATAAATGCTTCATAAGACACAACACTTCTTGAAGGTTTTTTAAATAAGGTAGCAAGTCAAATGGGCTTGATCTTGGGGGAAACCTCACTATTAAATATGCTTGAGTTAGTGTAATACTAAGATGCTTGAACTCTATGGAGGTCACAATTATTCACCCCTATTAGCATCACATATATTTAATTAATTCTAATTTGATCATTCATGCTCATGAGAGATGAGTTCTTGTGAACTATGACTCATGAAATATGGTTCAATGATATTGACTTTAAAAATATGTAGTTCAATCATGATAAACCACTATGTAATATGATCCCTACCTCTAAATAAATATCTTATCATTTGAGTACATTTTGAGAGTTTTTAAATAACCAAAATGTGATCTAATATATCACTTCAATATTAGGTGGAAAGGAGGTAATTTAATCTATGTGATAAATGTAAGTATTAAGGGTTAGGAAGAATGTGTAAAAGGGGGTTGGGGTGTTTATAAGTAATTTTCTATATCCTCAACATACAACATTACATAGGTTAATAAGAGGATATTTCATTCACTATGTTGGTCTTGTCAAGGTTGTGAAGTTCTCTTTTTTCTATACCATAGTCTTGTATCATGATAAAGATTCATAATCCTAAGGTAACCTACTTAATCCTAACTTTAATGTGGTTAACAAAAGAAACAATGGTCACACCAAGGTCATGCAAGTTTATTATAATTCTACCTAAGTTCCTTAAATCTAGTTATTGGACACCTTTAACTAATGTCACGGCTCTACCCAAAATAATCACTATATCTAAAACCCAAGGTTCCATTGTAATTTAGATTCTTTTGTATATTATAATTGAGATATCTATTGTTAGGGTTATCACTATTAGGGTTGGTTTGGAAAGGGTTTTGGGTTTGAGATACATATAAGTTATTTCAAATTAAAACTTACTATATGATAACATATTTTTTAGTGATCAATTAGGGTTTCTTTGGTAAGGCTATAATGTATGGGATGAAAATAAACTTTTGTTTTCAATTATATTTACATGTGTCCAATTCCCTTACTTAATAAGGTAGAAATAATAAGGGAATATAAAAATTTATCCACAAACATAGATATATAGGATACATAGTAAATGTACTTGGAGATATTTTAATTATACTAGTATATATGGAGGGGGTAACAAAAAACATAACTATGAGGGGTAGAAATAAAATTAGGGGGTTTTTAGTGCATAAGAATGCATGTACTATGACATTAGTTTATTAAGTGAACCCCACAATAATATAACACTACACAAAAAATATAACTTACTCGATAGTTTCCTAACATCTTTATCTTACAATCCTAAGTCTCTTATTCCTATGATCACATACTTTCTTATATTTTGGGTACATGTAAACCTATTCAAATTGTTTTATTATGACATCTATAGTTAAAAAGTTATTGAATAGATCTACTTTGGGTTTGACCAAGGGAGAATCTAACTTTTTAGAAAACTCCAAAATTAATTTTATAGGCACCACTTTTCTTGTAGGTCTAGATATGAAAAGGTGTGGTGAACTAGTTTCCAAATATCAGTACTTGCTAGGTCAATTTTATACATAGAGATATATTTTGTGCTAGATAATTGACCCGAATTTATTTTACATCTAGAATTATGTTACATCTTTAGTATAAAAAATAATAAATGCTATTTTTTGATAAATAAATATATTAAAAATAAAGTCACCTTAGTGACTTGTTAATATTTAATTACTATTGTTAGAAAATAGTTATAAATTAGTGAGGAGTTATTCTCATAATGTATTTTAGGATGTTGTATGTCAAAATGCAATGATTTATAAAAAAATACATATATAATATAACAAAAAATAAAATAAAAAACTATATCATGTTGTTTATAATATATATAATATGCTCTCAATTTCAATATGGTAATACAACAAATACCATCCTTGTATTAGAGTTATCTTGCATTAGCTAATAATTAATTAATCTTTAATTGATTATTAGTCTAATTTATTCTCACACACTTTAGGTAAACTTCGAAATACTTTATTAGTTGAGCTTATATTAGATCATTATGTCTCATCTCATGTGATTTTGACACTTGTAATGATCTGATCCTTTCTCATTTAGGGCTTTGTTCTTATAATCATTCAACCCTTATTGTAAATTAACACTCGGATATTATTCACGAGAAATATCATGGCTTTCATATCTTCTTGAAAGCTTCTTCTGTAACTTTTCCTTGTTGTTAAATATAGCAATTCTTGTTTGCGGATCTCTTGCATGGAAGGTGTATTAGTTTGTTGTTTGATCCTATGGCTCATGGTTTTGTGCTTGTTTCACAATTCTAACATGGTATCAGAGCGTGGATTCAACAAACCTCTTCTCGATTTATGAGGTTTTGTCTTCTTCAACAAGGGTTGCAGGCTTCAGATCTTAATCCGTTTTGCTTATTTTGAAAATTTTGGAGTTGGGCATTTTTTGAAGCATTTTTGTGTGAAAAGGACCTCGTCGTTGGATCCAGAGCTATCGAGAAAGTCAAAATTGGCTTTTGTTTCGCTTGATTTCGACTCCGGACGCCAGATCTACAAAGTCTTGAAGTGGTTGCTTTGTCTCCAGATCTAGAGGGTAGCTGTATTTTTGGTGTGTTTTGAGCCCGAACGAACATCACCACCGTGCTCAGAAGGCCCAAAAACCCTAAAATCGCCTTTCAAATCGTCAAAATCCAAGCAGTTGACCTCTGAGGAAAAAAAAATTGTTGTACAAGCTCGTATAGCCTTCTACACACTTTACGAGGTATTTAAAAAAATTTATGTCAAAAAATATTTTCCCTGCACAAAATTTTTTATTTGCAATTTTCTATTAAATAAAATTATTTTTAAATAAAGCTTTATAAAATTTATTTGTTAAAAAACTTTTAAAAGTTCTTGCGCAGGTCCGTACCTACACAAGGACCCACCAACAATTTTTTATGATTTTTTTTTCAAAAATCAAACTTTTAATATATTTTTTTAACAAAAAAAATATACATTGTAAATTTTTTTTATTGTTTTAAAAAAAAAACCAATTTTTTCAATAAGTCAAATTGTGCAAAAGTTGTGACGATCGTTTGGCCGTCAATTTTAGGTTTGCTATTTTGCTGTGACAACCGTTTGGTTGTCAAATTTAATGCAGTCACTGTCTATTTTTTCCCCTTTTGGAGTTGTTTACTTTCGGAGGCCATAACTTTTGCCCACGGTGTCGAAATTGGGCAAACGAGATATCATCGGAAAGAGGATTCAGAGTACTTTCTAGTGCTGCAGGGACTTTTTTTATATTTTTTCTTAGGTCGCTGTTATTTCCAGTCAAAGTCAGATCTTCTTTTCAAGAGTTGCCTTCAGTGTTTTCAACATAACTTTTGCATACAATGTCGAAAATGGGCAAACGAGATATCATCGAAAAGCTGTTTCCAAGCTCTTTGCAATGGTGCAGGAGGTTTCCAGATTTGATCTATGGATTTTTCTAGAAATCCTTCTTCTCAGTTGTCTTTTTTAGACCTTATGGGCTCACATTGCATGCATTTATCATTTGTAAATGCACTAAATAAAGTTCCTCAGCTTTGTATGTGTAGTATTGGGATTCTTGCACATCGCTTTGTGCCTTATTGTACTCGCACTATGATATAAAGTGCCATGGGGGTTGATTTTTTCCTTTGTTTTCCTTCAAACCTTTCTCATGCGTATGTAACTTTTGTTTTCACATCCTTTATACCTGCTTGTACTTTCAATGTACATGCCCCTTCAGATGTTCTTGGTTCCTCTTTATGCACTAATTTCAAGCATTCAGTTTTAGTGTACCTATCACACCTCTCCCTTTTCAACATTATGGGGGGGTTTCTATTGTCAGTGCTATTACTTCCTTGGTTTTGCATTGGAGTGAGCTATGTATACAATATTTTTTCCTATGTACTAAGCGGATGAAGTAGCTAGTTACCCATGCATTTCATTGAGATGGAGCACTTACCATATGGACACTCTTGCATTCCTATTTTTGGAGGTGACCTTCCATTTTCTCATGATTAGTTCTTCAGACTTTTGATTCCTTTGCCATTTGTATCTTCGAGTTCTAGGTGTTTTCCTTTTTTTTCCATTTGATTCGAGTAGTATCATTGGGGGCACTCATACATATTATTTTCTTCTTGATCTTGATCATCAGATGTTTCAGAGGAGGTTCTTCTTTCGGCATTACAACAGTCTTTCTTAGATAGTGTTTGCAGCTTCTTCATGCTTCTAGATGTTCCTTTGTTCCTATCTTTTGGGACAACCTTTCCTTGTTTGGAGGCTTCTTTAGTCCTTCACTTGGATTTCATGTCTTGTTTGGAGGCTTCTTCATTCCTTCACTTGGATTTCATCTCTTTTTGGAGTAGAGTTTTTCCCATGAGGTTTTCTCTATTTCTCCACATTATAGAGATCTTATGTTTGTACATGGGTACCTTACTTGGCCTTGTTTGTCGGGACCCATCTTGCATTCTTTTTAGGGTTTTTAGCTACTCCCTAAGTTCATCTTAAGGGGGGGTGTTAGAGTTATCTTGCATTAGCTAATAATTAATTAATCTTTAATTTATTATTAGTCTAATTTATTCTCACAAACTTTAGTTAAACTTAGGAATGCTTTATTATTTGACCTTATATTAGATCATTATGTCTCATCTCATGTGATGTTGACACTTGTAATGATCTGATCCTTTCTCATTTAGGTATTTTTTCTTATAAGCATTCAACCCTTATTGTAAATTAACACTCGGATATTATTCACAGGAAATATCATGGCTTTCATATCTTCTTGAAAGCTTCTTCTATAACTTTTCCTTGTTGTTGAATATAGCAATTCTTGTTTGCAGATCTCTTGCGTGGAAGGTGTATTAGTTTGTTGTTTGATCCTGTGGCTCGTGGTTTTGTGCTTGTTTCACAATTCTAACACCTTGTTCTTGTGCATATTTTAATTATTGTAAAGATTCCATTTCTAGGGATAATGTTTTCTATCAATATATGGAGAGGATGAATTATATTTGAGATTGGATTGAAGTATTCTCAAATCTACATTAAGATTATCAAGCATTGTAATCTTTTACATATGCATTTTATTACTGTGCTTGGCATTCAAATCTTTTGTTGGGCATGGAAATCAAAATTTGGCTACTAAAATCCATTCTTTGGCATTCCAAATTGATGTTGAGGCATCAAATATATTTTTAGGGAATTTTAACTCACTAATAGGCATTTACAACCTTTTTCTGGGAATTCAAACTCATACTAGAGGATTTAAATAAGATATATTTCTCGTTTTACAATAAAATTTAAAAATATAAGATGTGTAAAAAAGCTAATGAAGAAGAGAACAAAACCCAAAAATATTTTGACAATGCTACTAGTATTTAATGAGTTATTTGATATGGAAAGTGAGTAGCAAAATAGTGACATGAATCTTATACATAGGTGTAAATTAAAAATTAGCATTTTGTGAGTGTTGATAAATCTTTCTTTTGAAATGAAATAAAGAATAAGTGATTTAGATAATTTTATTGTGGAGAGTTTTTATAAATTTATTTTTATTTGCATATTTTGAAGTGATAAGGTTGTGCTTTGGAGTTATAAGGTATGAAAGAGAATAAAAATATTTGATAGATTTATTTTTCACATATTGAATAGAAAAGGAATTGAATTAGAATAAATAAAGTTGCAAATGGTTGTAGACTCTCTTTCTTCAATACATTTTATCCTTTTCCCCACAAAAAGGAGAAATAAGTTTTTTTTTATATTAATGATACATGATTTTGTACAACATTAGAGGTATTTTGTTTTTTGAAAAATAAATAAAGAGGACATTGTAAAAGGTACATTTTTAGTGGAAACTAACACTAAATTCATATCCATGGTTTCTATTTTGGTTTGCATGTCATTCTCAAAGAAATATGATCTTTTAATTTTAACTACCTTGTGGCACATGGTATACTTGATTGCATTTTACTTGATGCTCATTGTTGCAAAATAAAAAGAAGAATCTTAAAATAAGTTAAAAGGAAAATATTGAAGATATGGAGAAGGGGAAAAAATCAAGATTAAGGACTAAGAAAAAATTTCAAATTCGAGGTTGGAGACATTGGAGGTTGGAATATTTTTATCATATCAAGATAGCTTCTCACTCAAAGATGATACCCTACATGAGAAACACAAATTTTATTTTGTGTCTCTTCATGGAGCAAGGGGCCTCAACATCAAGTGACAAATCTTCGCAATACTTATAGATAGTGTAATTTTTAAAATAGGGTTGAATTAGTGTATCTATAGTGGTTTAGTTTATTTTGTAGATTAGAGGAGAGATTTGATTCTCGTAGCATTGGAGAAGAGATATCAACACTTTAAGAGGAATTGGACTCTCAAAAAAGATTTATTCTCTCATATGTAGTCACTAGATGAATGGTTTTGACACATTCAAAGATGTGATGAAATATTGGGAGAAAGTTGTTCTCTCTTTGTACATGAGATAATATTCTCTCATGTGGTACAGAGCATTTGTGAGTTTGATAGTTAGGATATTCACTTATCAATTTAGTTTGGTGTGTCTTAGGTGAGTGAGGAGATACGGTGGAGGCACTTCATCATGTTTTTAGATGGACTTCTATATTTAGTCTATGCAATGTTCTATCCTTTATTTGGATTCATGTAATAGGGGAAATGTTGAAATCATATTACATATTTAGTATAGAAATAATAAATAAATGTAGTTTAATAAATTAATACATTAGAAATAAAGTCACTTTAGTGACTTGTTAGTATTTGAGTATTATTGTTAGCATATAGGTAGAAATTAGTTGGGAGTTATTCTTGTATGGTAGTTTGGAAGGTTTTACAGGGGAATCTAATGCTTTATAAGCATTTCTATCGTGCCATATAATAAAAAAATTAATCAAATAATGTCATTTTATTTTCAATATATATGCCATTTGCTCTAAATTTAAATAGTGATTTCATCGTAGATTAAAGTAGATTCTAGTTTGTTGTCTTTCAAAGCATAAAAAAGTTAAATTTGATATCAGAGTACACATTTGAATCACAAAGCAATAGTTTACACCCCAATACCACCAAGCAACGCATAAAACTACATAACCGTAAGTAATACTATCTCTTCCTAAATAACACTAATCCATCTTTATCATTTTAGAAAAATGATGGTCTATTTTTAATTTACACTCTCAATTCAAAAATTAATTCTATTATTACTTATTTTACTTTTCAAAAGTAATCTTCCGATGTATTTGAATGACTTGAAATAATTTTGATCATACTAAGTGGTGTAAGATTTCCCTATGGTAAAAACGAGATCATTAGACCCATGATCTAGATGAATGAAGTAAGATACAATAGTATAGATACTATTCCAATAAAAGAAAATCAATAGAAGTATGGTGAATAATTTAATATTATATTCTACAAGTATAATAGGACAATGAGAGAGGCTTATTACTAGAATTTTTTGTTTTATATTCTACTAGGTGAGTCACAAGTCACTATAAAAGAGACCAAGTAAAATATGACTTGCTAAATATAAAAGATGTGTTCTATAAATGAGGATATGTGAATAAGAGAAGATGTTTTTCACAAATGCGCCATATATATAATAACACCTAAACAAATTTATTTTCTCCATAATAAACCTCAAATAATTAAATAAATATACGAAAATATTATGCTATGTAACAAATGACACTCCCAAATATTTTTTTTCATCCAAATTTGAGGTCAAACATGGTAAAATAGTTTCATATGGTAAAGTATTATGATAGATTCGGGATGATTATGTCAACTGGTCAAAGAATGTATATCTTTCTATCTAATATAAAAACTCCAACCTTTTGAATTCTATTGGATGATGATATGCATTAACCTCTTAAAATATAAACAAGTCATCTCGTTGCTCGAACCAATTAAAATAGGCATCGTCAGTATCCAATAAATGAAATTTAATGCAGTTATGTTGTTATGATTACGGGCATGAATTTGATGATAGAAGCACGAAAAAAAATGTATCGTCATCTCGATTACACACTTGAACCTTAAAAACATGAGGGAAAATTGATCAGGGCCCCGCCCTGCAATGACCCAGCCGGCAGGTGACTGCCTGCCTTGAGTTGTAGCACAATTGCAAATTAAAAATACCCATGCGCGCCAGAGTTTTTCATTCACAAGTAGTATTGAGAAGTGTCGGCATTGCTAGTTTCAAGTAGTATCGAGCGCAATTTGAACAGAGCCCCGCAATGACCTAGCCGCCTGCCTTGAATGGTAGCACAATTACAAATTATAAATACCCATGCATGCCAGAGGTTTTCATTCACAAGTATTGCGTCTTACAATCCAGAATTATAGCCTTTGCTGGTTTCAAATTTAACTTTTGAAAGAAATCAGTTTGTTGGAATTGTAGGCAACCAGTTCAAGATCTATGGCGGCCAGAGGTAGGCATATATTTTTTCCAATTAGCGTTAACTTGTTACTGAAAGACTGGTTGTGTATTTGTGATTGTGATTTTTTAACGTTGAACTGATCAACTAAATTGCGCTGCAGTTGGAGTGTGTTATGGAATGTTGGGGAACCTGCCGAGCCGGCGCGAAGTGGTAGAGATGTTGAAGCGCTACAACATCGGAAAAGTGAGGATTTTCCAGGCACATCATGTAGCTCTGAGAGCTCTGGCAAACACGGGCATAGAAGTAATAGTGGGTGTGGGCAACGACGAGCTTGAGATTATAGCAAGCAACTAGGCTGCAGCCAACGGGTGGGTGAATGATGACATTCGTGCATTCTACCTGGCGGTGAACATCAAATACATTTCAGTGGGCAACGAGGTGTTGCATTATGGAAACGAGAGATATGTCTCATTTCTCCTCCCTGCAATGCGAAACATTCAGACTGCAGTCTGCAGCGCCAATCTGCAGAATAATGTAAAGGTTTCCACCACCCATGCCACATCTGTGCTCGGGAATTCTTATCCACCTTCGTAGGGAGACTTCCGCAACGATCTCAAGAACACGCTCCGCCCTCTGCTGAGCTTCTTGGCAGAGAATGGGGCTCCATTTTTGGCTAATGTGTACCCTTATTTCAGCTATGCGGGCAACAAGGCCCAGATATCCTTGGACTATGCGCTCTTCAAGTCATCCGGCCCGGTCGTGGATGATGGATGGCGTAAATACAGGAGTTTGTTCGACGCGATGGTGGACTCTCTGATTGTGGCATGTGAGAGAGAGGGACATGGACAGATAGCGGTGGTGATTACAGAGAGCGGATGGTCGTCCGCGGGGGATGATGGGGCGGCGAACGTGGAGAACGCGAGGGTGTACACTAACAACCTGGTGAGGCATGTATTGTCAAACGAGGGAACTCCCCGGAGACCTGGAAGGCCCATCGACACCTACATTTTCGCCATGTTCAACGAGAATAGGAAGGACGGACCAGAGATCGAGCGCCACTTTGGGCTTTTCTATCCCGATAAAAATCCAGTCTACCCCGTCAACTTCACTCCTTAGTCTGGACTCCGAACGTCCTTTATTTCTACTTATTGTTGCCAACAATACTTTACGGCTTTCACTCGTAAGTTACTACGACTAAATAAGTGAGGTGTATCACATTGCTTCTCTCCATAAAAAAGCAGAATCTCGAACAAAACTGCCAGCTTTCATAAAAAGAAAACTATTTTTTAAATTCATTTTAGGAAGTTAGGCTAACAATAATGAGTGCATATTTTTTTTAAAAAGATAAGAAGATAAGATTTAAGAGTGGATATGGATTTGCATGTCATTTGAACGTCAATTTCTAGTTCAAGAGTTTTTCCTTACACATTGCTTTTTGGTGGATGCCATTATAATATGCCCAGGCTTGGAATTTGATGGTCTATTTGACCATTTTTTTAATTTTAGACCGTATATTACAGTTATAAAATTTATTAGAATGTATAGTTTGACTTGCTATATTTTTATTAAACCATAAAAATTATTATAAGCAAAATATAATACAATATTTTAATTTATAATATATATCATTTTATAATTTTTATTATAAAATGATAAATTAGTTTAGAATAGAATATAACTTTTTTGAATACTTTCTAATATGAATTTAGAAACTTTGACATTTTTATAATGGTTATCTTTTTTTATATTAATATATGTGATTTATAATATTATTATAAAAATATATATTAATTTAGAATCTTTTCAAAATAGAATATAATTATTTTTAACTTTTAATATATTTAACAAGATTTGTTTTTAATATAAACTTAGAAACTTTTGTTAATTGTTAATTATAACAGTGGATTTTTATATTTATTAGTAATAATTATCAATGTTTTCTGATTTTTCAAGATATTGCATTTATAAAAGATTTTATATAAAAATTCATAAATTAAACAATTTTTTACAGCCATTTAAATGGCCAAACTGTCATAAAATTTTCATATGACAAGTAGGGGTGACTGTCAAATTCCAGGCCTGAATACGCCTCTTGGCTAATAATAGACCAAGTTACCAACTACCGTTTAATGGTAAAAGCCTCCAAAATATCAAATAAACGCATCCAAAATCTCAATCACATAGAAGCTAGATAAATATTAATATGATAAGTGGATGTGAACATTCTATTTTCATTTGCAATGTGAACATTTTATTTTCATTTGTTATGTTTTGTCAATTTGATGGAAACTTTCTTTTTTCATTTGCATTGCTTTATATTTTAAAACTGTACACAAATATTTCATAATCAAATAATACTTAATATTTTTAAGGAAAAATCTAGATTTGTCTAAGTTTATTTCATTCCATTAATTAACACTTATTATTAATTGTTTAATCTAATCACATGCAACTAGAATTTGCAATGCATCCATGCACAAACACATACTCTCTAACATATTAACATACACATAGTTTTTTTATCAGCATAATCTTTAAACCTCTTTTAGGTGCAATTACTAGTCTAATTTATAAGAAGGACCAAAAAATCATCCAAGTAGACAAATGTTTTATAGACAACACATTTTTTATTAATCTTTAAATAATTTGATAAATTTGACTACAACAATCTAAACTTGGTAATGCATACATATGAAGATTATCTCTTCTTTTCATAATCTAGCAAAAAGTCTTAACTAAAATCATGAAACTTTCAATCTATAATTTTGGTTAGCCAATAATTTTGGATTTGAGTATATAGAATTTTGATTTGAAATATTTTATAGTGTTGAAGACTCTTTCCTTTCCCACTTTCGAGTAAAAAGCATACATCATTTTAAATTATTAGTTTCAAGATCTTATTGAAAATCTAAGATCGAGTTATACCTCTCAAAAATTCAAAGAGTAATTTGACTACATCTATTCTAGGTAGAGAGTTAAAACTGTACAACAAATTCCAAGGTGTAAATTCATTAGCCAACATCAAGCACATGATGTTTTTTATGATGTGTTAGATTATGTGGTGTTTTATCAAGATTCAACTACATCAATGAGATTGAATAAAAAAATATGCAATTGTATGTTGATAAAGCATCACACAATCTAAAACACTATGAAGAAAACCACCTACTTGATAATGAGTGAGATAAGGAGATCTATATAAATGGTTCATAAGACATAACACTTCTTGAAGGGGTAGCAAGCCAAATGGGCTTGATCTTGGGGGAAACCTCAATGTTAAATATGCTTGAGTTACTGTAATACTAAGATGGTTGACCTTAATGGAGGTCACAATTATTCACCCCTATTAACATCAATTATATTTAACAAGTTCTAATTTGACCATTCATGCTCATGAGAGATGAGTTCTTGTGAACTATTACTCATGAGATATGGTTCAATGATATTGACTTTAAAATATGTAGTTCAATCATGATAAACTACTATGTAATTTGATCCCTAGTAAATTTACCTCTAAATAAACATCTTAATATCATTTGAATGCATTTTGAGAGTTTTTAAATAACCAAAATGTGATCTAATATATCACTTCAATATTAGGTGGAAAGGAGATAATTTAATTTATGTGATAAATGTAACTATTAGGGATTAGGAAGAATGTGTAAAAGGGGGTTGGGGTGTTTATAAGTAGTGTTCTACATCCTCAACATACAACATTACATAGGTTAATAAGAGGATATTCTATTCACTATGTTGTTCTTGTCAAGGTTGTGAAGTTCTCTTTTTTCTATACCATAGTCTTGTATCATGATAAAGATTCATAATCCTAAGGTAACCTACTTAATCCTAACTTTAATGTGGTTAACAAAAGAAATAATGGTCACACCAAGGTCATGCAAGTTTATTATAATTTTTCCTAAGTTCCTTAAATCTAGTTATTAGACACCTTTAACTAATGTCATATCTCTACCCAAAACAATCACTATATCAAAACCCTTCCATTGTAATTTAGATTCTTTTGTATATTATAATTGAGATATCTATTATTAGGGTTATCACTATTAGAGTTGGTTATGAAAGGGTGTTGTAGTTGAGATACATATACGTTATTTCAAATCAAAACTTATTATAGGATGGCATATTTGTTAGAGATCATTTAGGTTTTCTTTGGTAAGGTTATAATGTATGAGATGAAAATAAAAAAATATTTTTAATTATATTTACATGTGGCCAATAACCTTAGTTAATAAGGTATAAATAGTAAAGGAATATAAAAATTTAAGCAAAAATATAGATATATAGGATACTTGGTAAAAATATGGAGGGGGCAACAGAAAAAATAGCTATGAGGGGTAGACATAAAATTAGGATTATTTTTTTAATGCCTAAGAATGCATTTACTATGACATTATTTTATTAATTGAAGCCCCAATAATATAACACACTAGACAAAAAATAGCACTTGATAATTTCCTAACATCTTTATCTTACAATCCTAAGTCTCTTATTCCTATGCTCACATAATTTCTTATATATTTTGGTATATGTAAACCTATTCAAATTGTTTCATTATGGCATCTATAGTTCAAAATTTATTGAATTGATCTACTTTATGTTTGACCAAGGGAGAATATCACTTCCTAGAAAAATCCAAAATTATTTTTGTAGGCACCACTTTTCTTGTAAGTCTATATACCATAAGGTGAGGTGAACTAGTTTCCCAATTTCAAAACTCGCCATGTCAATTTTCTGCATAGAGATATATTTTGTGCTAGATAATTGACCCAAAACTATTTCACATCTAGAATTATATTACATATTTATTATAAAAAAATAATAAATTTTATCTTTTGATAAATAAATACATTAAAAATAGAGTCACCTTAGTGACTTGTTAATATTTAGTTACTATTGTTAGCAAATAGTTATAAATTAGTTAGGAGTTATTTTCATAATGTAGTTTGGGAGGTTGTACGTGATAATAAAATGCTTTATAAACATTTGCATAATATTTTGTAATAAAAAATTAAATCAAACAATATATCTTGTTGTTTATAATATATATAATATGCTCTCAATTTCAATATGGTAATAGAGAAAATACCATCCTTGTGCTTGTGCATATTTTAATTATTGTAATGATTCCATTTCTAGGGATAAGGTTGTCAATCAATATATGGAAAGGACGAATTATATTTGAGATTGGATTGAAGTATTCTCAAATCTCCATTAAGATTATCAAGCATTGTAATATTTTACATATGCATTTTACTACTATGCTTGGCATTCAAATCTTTTGTTGGGCATGGAAATCAAAAGTTGGCTACTAAAATTCATTCTTTGGCATTCCAAATTGATGTTCAAGAATTAAAGATATATTTTGGGAATTTTAAATCATTGATGGGCATCTACAACCTTGTTTTGGGAATTCAAACTCGTATATTGGAGGATTCAAATAAGGTATGTTTCTCGTTTTACAATAAAATTTAAGATGTTATAAAAGCCTAATGAAGAAGAGAAAAAAACCCAAAAATCTTTTGATAATGCTACTAGTATTTAATGAGTTATTTGATATGAAAAGAGTGTAGCAAAATAGTGGCATGAATCTTATACATAGGTTTTTTAAAAATTAACATTTTGTGAGTATTGATAATTCTCTTTTGAAATGAAATAAATAATAAGTGATTTAGATCATTTTATTATGAAGAGTTTTTATAAAAAAAATTATTTGCATATTTTGAAGTGATAAGGTTGTGCTTTGGAGTTATAAGGTATGAAAGAGAATAAAAATATTTGATAGATTTATTTTTTACATATTTAATAAAAAGAGAATTGAATTAGAATAAATAAGGTTGTAAATGGTTGGAGACTCTCTTTCTTCAATACATTTTTGAAGGGAGAACTCTTAATTCATATTAATTGCCAATGGGCATGAAAATAATATATAGGATGAAAAGAATGATTGAAACAACTGTGAGCAACCGTTAGTGAGCAATCATGAGTGAATACAGTGAAATTAACTGCTAACAATGTGATACATGATATGTTTTTGATAAAAGGGGGATAAACGGGTTTTACATGGACCCAAAACCGCGAAGTAACATTACAGGAAGAGACCAAAACAGAGGTCTGAAAAATAGAAAAAATGCCAAAAAGATAAAAACCAACATTAGCAGGCAGCAACAAAAAGCCTTAAAGAAACCAAAAAAAGGCCAACAAACAGAAAAAGCTGGGCCCGGCCACAGCTAATTCATAGAATTCAGGAGCTCGTCCGCAACCTCTTCCAAGTCTACCATTTCCTGAACCCCCTCCATAAAAATCTAAGTCATGTTTGGGGTGGTCAGGGCTTTCCTTTTCGTGCTTGATCTGGTACGTTTAGAGATTCCAGCTTCCTCGTCCTGGTCTTTCTCCTGATCAAGATTGACAATCAAAGCTCTATTCTAGGTTTTCTCCAGTCTTTCGGACATTGCCCTGATGATAACAGGGTTATGTCTGGCAATTCTACAGTTTTGCTCGGCAATTTTTTTCATAGTACCTTTGATTTTTTCAATATCATTTTCGAAAGTGTTGTCCTTCACGTTGTAATTCTTCTCCGCTTCGAGCTGAATAAACCCTGCAACTTTGGCTTCAATTTCCCCCAACTTGCTATGAAGAGACAATTTTTTTGTTTTCAGCTCACTTATTTCATGAAAAACCCATTTGGCAGAGTTCAACTAGTCCCAAGAGCAGCTCTTGGCATTACCAACAAAGTCAAAAGGGGGCTCACATTCAGAATTGACCCTAAAAAACACCGACTCCGCACCTCTCGGGGGGGTAAAGTTCTCCTGTTGGATATTCTAGGGAACGTAGGGGTCCTCAAGATTAACCCTGGCTGCCTTAGCAGAAACAACAGGGGAGTTGTCGGGGTAGGAAACAAGCTTATTAACTGGAGAGCTAGAGCCTACCGAATTGTCATTAGGTTTAGTGCGGCCAGAGGCAGAAACAGAGCAGGCGCCAGAAGGTTGAGGGGAGTGGCCAGAGGCAAAGGGGGGGCAGAGGAGGCGAAGAGCTCTTGACACAGTCGGGGGAAGCTTTGGTATCATAAATGCTAGGCTCAGTATCGTCTTCATCAAGCTCCAAAGGGGCTATAGGGTTTGGAAGGGCAGGCATATTCTGAAAGTGCTCATAAATGAGCCTTAAAAGACCCATGTGAAGAATCGGGTATCTTTTAGGGCTTCTACTGTGATCAGAAAAGCTATTTCTCAGGTAACAGAGCAAGAAGAAGGGGATAGAGACACGCACCCTATGCCGGAAGAGATTAAGCAGCACGAAGTGGTATCCATAAACCCTAGTGAAGCGGCCGTCGAGAGTGATGTACTCCATGATAACCTTTAACACTTTTCTCCATAATGCTTTTATAGTGTCCACTTCATAGTAACTATTCGTCGTCTTGACAAGTTTTTGCTTCTCCGTTTCAGATTTGGAGAACCTCAACACAGCTTCGTCGGAGAATTTCCTGTCTCTGAAGAAGTTATGCTTTTCCATTGGAATGTCGGTCACCTCCGCAATCAAAGCTTCATCAATCTGAACTTTCCTGCCAAAGAGGAGAACCTCCCATTATTCCAATTCTTCTCAAAGAAATTTGTAATCTCCTCCTTAGGGCCATGGAGTTTCTCAATGAACAGAAGTAAGCCACCCCTTCTTATTTTACTCCAAGCTTTGGCATTCTTGGTGTGTGACTCAAAGCTGGTAGGTTCAACCCTCTTTCGTTCCCCGCCCATTTTTGAGATATTAGTTCGAATACAGTTACAGACAGAAAACTTGTTCCAGAAAGTTCCTTTGCTTCGCAGGACCCACAAAGCGTGCCAAAGTAAATAATTTATCAGTTGGATCCTCTCGGCCCCATTATATCTTCTAATCTTGCTATTCATGACTCGTACCTTCCTCATTATTACAAAACGCCGCCTTTTTTCCGTTCACTGCATCGAGCTCCAATAAAGCTTGGACATCGAAGTGAAGGTCAGTCTTTTTATGCCACATGAGGATTTTATCACTCTTAACTCCCTCATTGGCAAAAAAATCTGCAACCGCATTCGCCTCACGGTAAGCATGAGTTATTCTTATTCTGTCGAACTTACTAAGTAAGGCCTTGGTGTTATCAATCCAATTTTTTATCGACCAAGCTGGCTGGGACATACCACAAAGCATATCAATTATATTTTTCGAGTCACCTTCAAGTCATAGATTTTTGTAATTAATTCTCGCAGCCATGTTGATTATGTAAAAAGCCCCCGCCGCTTCTGCCACGTGATTGGCCCATGAATTTTCCAACCAAGGAGTTTTCCATTATAGCGATATTATGATCAATAATCTCATCTGGAATAGAAATTGCAAATTTTCCAACTGAAGGGTTGGAGATGTTGCGCACAGGGGGAAAAAAAGACTTACCATTAGGTTTAACCCCAAACAGTGAGGTCCACTTCTTACGTTGCCCACCAATCGTGTCACCAGACCCAGCTGCACCCTTGAGGTTATCTTTTGGACAGTCACCGACAGGAATAACAGGGGGAGGGACTGGAATATTCTTCCCCCCTGGGTCATCCGCACGCTTTTTTGGGGAGTCCTCCCGTTCCGGCTCCTCCACGCTTTTCTTCTTACACGAGGTAGGCCCACGACCCACCTGGGCCTTCGCAGATCCATCACCATCACCCTGCTCAGTACTGGTAGATTCAAAAAACCAGTTTTCCTGCCCAACACTCCGCTCCCGACCGCTCGCCATCGTAAAACCGTGATACATGATATGTTATTTGATAACATCTCCCCCTTATTACATTGTTCCTACAACTATATCCCTGAAAGCTCTAATTCACTTTACCAAGGGACCCCCCCTTAAGGTTTACATAACAAAACTTGTTGATTATAAAATATATATACATCTTTGTGAAGATCTTCCTTGAAGAAAAAAATCCTACATCAGGCAGAGCTCCATCAAGTTGTCTCTTTATTCTCATAAAGGTGTAGCCCCTAGTCGATTTCCCAAGTTCTTCCTCCCATGAACTCCCGAATCATAGATTCATCAAATTATTTGACAAAAATCCATATTGATCTCTCCAAACACATGGCTCCATCAAGTTGTCTAATGACCCTCAGAAGGGTATAATTTAGATAACAACCTCAAGTGTTTGTTGCACAACCATCCATATTGAGCTCTACACCAAACCACTTACCTGTCTCCAAAAACCAAACTTCACAATATATGTACTCTTCAAATCTGTCAACGACAACAAGGAATTTAAGCAGAAAACTAAAACTGAAAATGCTTTTCATGCAAAGCATCATCTCAATGTGAGAAGCTAACTTGAGATGATGGAAATTCCTCCATCCTCTGGTGCCACCGGTCTCCAATATGACCTTGTTACACTTTATCCATTTGATGTCTTGGATGAGTCTTTAGAGGCCTCATCAAGTGTAGAAAAGATAGCCTCAAATGCCCAAGCATAAAATTGTTTGAATATCCATTAACAACATTAACGAACTTAATGACAAGACACTCAATAGACGTTTTAATGTTTTGGAGTGCATTTTCCAA
>VDFB02006486.1:0-15511 GCA_007258455.2 Sequoia sempervirens
ATCTCAAGAACTGAAAGGTTCTGCCAGAGCAATCATTTCATTGATACAAACCTGCAAGTTGTCCACCTATAAGGGATTCCTGTAACATTGGCATGAAGAGCCTTCTGCACCTCAGGCAGATTGAAGTAAATTTCAGAATACTTTTCAGTGCAAGGATCATACTCCCCAAACAGGTGCCTCCATGGCTGCCAACGAAATGGCTATTAGAGAAATGGTTTAAGCTAATCCTTCTCTTGGTTTTTCTTCTCCAGAAATCACTAGTTCAGTTACTATAAAACTGCAATTCACAGCTATTTATAAATGTGCTCAATTTGAGAAAGTGGACTCAATGATGCCAAACAGAAATACGGGCAACATTGCACTTTAATAACCTAATCGGTTGGCATACATTAATTCCCAGTGTAACCATGAAACTTACGTTTTTCTTTATATGTTGCTTTCCAGAATTTCCGGTAATGTTTGAGCAAAGAGGGGTGTAGATGCTGTACGGGTCTATTTGTCCCATTTCTGCATCAGCATATTCTAATGCCTTCTCACAAAGAAGTGATGGATGCACGAGAGATGAAAAGTCACAGAAAATGTTAAGCTTTAGGTAGGTGTTGTCAGATATTATCCCATGAGACCACATATACTCAAAAATCCCAACACGGTCATGGAAATCGTCCGTAAGTGCGTTTCCAACCTGCAATAGTCATTTATTTTCTGTTGAAAGAAAAAATATAATTCTAATGTCCAACGAACCTTTCGAACCTTTTGCTGTTATATGATTGCTCTGTAGATGTCAGTTGTCTATTCCAAGGAGCTCATTTTATTTTGATGCAAATGCACAACTTAGGACCTTACCATATACCCCTTCAGGTTAATAACTGGATTTGCCAGGGCCTTGTTGCGTCTGTAGATAACTTGAGCTAGTTGAGGAACATAATGCCCTGAAGAAAATAGCATTAGAAAGAATATGTCAGGTTCTGTTTCTCTGCTTAAAAAATATCCGTAAAATGGCTTCCAATAAAAGTTATCTCATCTAAATTCCACGATCATGTCCAGAGAAACTTCACATTCTTAAGTGCATAAATCTTTTCACTAAATCTCAGAATAGTTGAATCAAAGGCTGCAACATTTGTGAGAGGAAGTCAAGCTCAACCATATCAAATCAACATAAATTTTATAGCTAAAATCAGAACATACCCTTAAATGTCTTGGAATGCAGCACAGATGAGAAAAAAGATATCAGGGAATCAGGACTGAAACATTATATGTGTAGTTAAAACAGGGCAGAAAAAAGTAAAAACATTGTTGCCCATGTCTAGTTCTTTTCATATGATGCAAATCTGCACTCTGTGATCGAGTGCTCTCTATATAAATATTCATATAAGCATACTCGTGTTGCTATATACAACCCTACTTTTAAGAGATTTATGCCGCCATACAAGTATTTTTGTACACACTAATGATAAGAGTCTTAAGGTACAACCAAGTTCACAAGTGAGAGACTACTAAAGTCAATATGCAAGTTAAGTGCGTGCTGATACCTCCATAACTCTCTCCGGCGATGTAGAAGTCTCTATTCTTATACTGAGGAAACTTTTCCAACCAGTTGGTCAGGAAAATGAATGAATCTTCAGCTGCAATTCCAGGATTACGATTTATGTTTGTTTAAAAAAAAAAGACGGACAAAATCAAAGTCAAAATAAAAAAAGGCAGTACAAAACGTAGTACCCGTTTGTTTGTCTCCAGATTTCTTAATGTCTGATGAAGTGTTGGTGTAGGAAAAGCCAACTCCAGCAGGGGAATCCAAGAACAGGACATTGGCCACTAAATGATAGCCCAAATGTGAGATACATAAAATATATTCTTGTTAAAGCATACATTGCAGATTATTATTATTTTAATTTATAAAAGAGAGGGCATTACACAACCCAACATTAAACCTGACCAATTTCGCAAATCTCTTACATTTATTCCAAGAATATGGATTGAGAAAGATTGTTTTCCCGTCAGAATTGATATGAAAAGGCCCAAGCTCTTCGGCTTCCCCATATGCCACAGAGGAACAACCCGGGCCTGCACCAAAAATAATGATCTATCACTAGAATGATCGGTAACATTCATTTTGAGACAAAAACGTTTAGAATAATCCTGGATGTTAATAAGTTTTTCCAAACAAGCCCAAATAATTAGAACTTCAGAATAAGAAGAAAAAGGAAAAGGGATAGCGAATTGCTAATACATACCTCCATTCAACCACAACAAGAGGGGCTTGGAATGGGCGTCATCAGTCGCTTCAATAAGCCAGTAGAAGAGAGCTCTACCAGCCTTCTTGTTCACAGTTACATATCCAGAATATTGGGCAAAGTTCACATTTGAAGGCTGCCCAGGTAGCTCCTTTACTCTATCCTTGATTTGTTCATTCTTCCAATACAACTCTTCTTCTGCTGAAACGGATATTGAGGTATGCAGCAACAACAAAACCACAACACACCCCACATAAAGTGTGCCTTTGCCTCTCTCCATGTTATTCTTCTTTCAGAATATAACCCAACTAACTTCTCACTAAATTATTGTTATGAGGACGGCCATTTTTATCTTCTAAAACCGAAGTACTCGGAGATTGCTCGTTTTTCATGTGTGAAGCCTTTGATTGATGTGACGGGGTTTTCCTGCACACCAGGGCTTCACAGCCTGTCGTTTATGCCCAATAGGCTTGTGGATCCGTGGTGTTTATGTGGACAAATTCCCTTTTTTTTATTGGTCGTTCAGTAAAATTGTGCAAATTAACAAACCTGCAAATTTCTGTTGTGGTTTATATATCGGATGAAAGAAATGTCAACAAGAAGAATCTAATTTATCAAAAAATTCATAGTTTTAATTTAAGATCATTAATAAGAATCTAATTTATCATGAATTGTGGAAATTTCATACTTTTAATTGGATGGAGCTAATCTCCCGACAAAATGTACATATGTACATACAAAATGCATGAAACTATACATAGAAACATACATAACATGATAAGACGGCGTAGTGCAAGGCCCGTCAAATGGGGGATAAAAGTGATGAAACCGACAAACAGGAGCAAACATTACAGCGACAGAAGCAAGGAGATAACGGTGTCGTTTGGTCGGTTTTCCCGCCTTCTATCGACCAAGAAAATTGGACCCCGTGGCTTGCACGAGAAGTTATTGTTTTCAAAGCTTTTTTTTTGGCGCGAGAATTAGAGGCGGACTGACGTGTGCATTTTCAGTTTGAAGAAAGAAGGCGGAAAACACTCTGTTTTCTGGCTGCACGTTGAAAGATGAAGGTTGGAGTGCACGTGGAGGAGTTGGAGGAGAAAACTGACCAAATTGAAGTGCATTTATAGTATGCACGTTGAAAGCTGAAAGTTGGAGTGCATGTGGAGGAGTTGGAGGAGAAAATTGACCAAATTGAGGTGAGGGGTACTAACCAATTGGGTTCCAAAGGGTTTTACAACACTATGTGGATTGCTTGTTTCTTAACACCTAGGGTTTTCCAACATGATTTTTTACAAAACAGAATGAATGTCTTGAAAAGCTTTTGTAATTTAGACATGTGAATGTATTGAGAGACCCCTTCAAAATTTATAAGGACTTTTAATTTGAGTAAAAATTGCATTTAAATTTCGCATGATTGAAAAAAAAAAGTGCACAAAATAATTGTAATTTGGAAAACACAATGTGGGTTTTCGGTTATTTGAATCTCCTTGTTTAAATGTAAAGGGTTGTCTCACAGTGGGTTGCTTGCTTCTTAACACCTAGGGTTTTGCAACATGGAATTTTACAAAATAGTAAGAATGTCTTGAAAACCTTATGTTGTTTAGACAACATGAATGTAGTGAAAGACCCCTTTAAAATTTATACCCATTCTTAATTAAAGTAAAAATTGCATTTAAATTTCCTCATATGATTGAAAAAAAAAAGCACAAAATAATTGCAAATTGGAAAACACAATGTGGGTTGTTAGTCATACGATCATGGTTGTCAAGATATCTTTATCTTTTATTGTTGATGTTCATAGCAGCATCGGGCGAATTCTTCCAGCCACTATATAATAGATAAATTTGATGGAGCCTAAAAACAGCTATCAAATTTATATGAGACCGATAATATTGAAGAGGCACTTCATTTATTTAAATGATAATTATTTATTAAAGA
The DNA here is from genome assembly GCA_007258455.2 of Sequoia sempervirens. NCBI lineage: Eukaryota > Viridiplantae > Streptophyta > Pinopsida > Cupressales > Cupressaceae > Sequoia > Sequoia sempervirens. Next base: position 4,170 of record VDFB02006486.1, read on the forward strand.
GAATCAAACTTTATGAAGAGGCACGATTTGTATCAAATAATATTTAATTATTGAGAAGGCCGACATCTTCCTTGGATGCGATCTTCAAGGGACATACTCCTTCATTGGGATGTGTATTATTGAAGGGATGCATTCTTCTTTGGTGGTCGACTCGTTATGAAGGGTCACGTCCTCTCCACTCCACATTGTATATATATTCAATGCCTTTCATTGTTCCATCATCCATCCATTCATATTCATTATAGTTTGATTATTGTTAAGTGTGAATTAAGAAGAGGAAGAGCAGATTGAAGGCTAAGTTTATAATCAGCAAGTTACGTCTATTTGTATCAATGTTGCATCATATTGTGGTGCTTATATTTGGCCTCCATATCGACCTCTTGTAAAGGAGACAATTATTGTTGTGACTCAATAAATAAGTGATATATTGTTGCTAGGATTTTTCTCCCTCAAGTGGAGGGTTTTCCCAGGGTATCTATTGTGTCATTGTATTGATTTTTGAATTAAATTTTTGTGTTCTAATCTAATCACATAAAACTAACATGGTATTAGAGCGGGTTAATGCAAGATCTGATCAGATTTGTTTAAGCACAATCTTGGAATTGAATTCACAACCTAGCTGACCGGATAGAGTCGGAAACCTCGGCTGGATTGTCCTCCATGTGAGATGAAATCCTCATCTGGAGATTATGATTCTCCTTCAGTCATCTCCTCATATCACAAAAGTTCGATTGTGATTTTGATGTGAAGGCTATTTCCAATAAGTCGTGCGACTCTATCTTTGAAGAGTCATCATTTCGAGGAAATCTCCATTTGAATATTCACTTTGAATGTTCTATGCAAGTCAGTGTGATGCAACATTTCAGTTGCCGTACAATTGTTGGAGAATTAATAGAAATGCGAAGGTCTTTGTGGAATCTTCAGAGAGAGCTTCTATAAGGAAGGTTGTGAGTCAAAGTCCAATATCAGATATATGTCTCTAATCAACCTTAAATACCAAGCAGGAATTGGCGCACATTTGATGGGGAAAAATTTTATGTTTCTCATATTCCAGACAGAAGTCACATCGTCTATATGATCATTCGTCAGGATTCCAATACTAAGAACATGGGAAGTGTTCATTTCATATGTCACAAGGTTATTTAAGCCAGCGCCAGAACTACCAATTAATTGGGCCCCTTGTATGGTGATATCGCAAATATTATTATTTGCCTTAATGGTCAGGATTTTTGAAGTTCTATGGGTTGTCGCCTACTACTCTGAAGGAGCCATCTTGTCTTCCCCATCAAGGATGATCCTTGTCAGAGACATCAAAAGATGTTAAGTAATGTGCTACTCTGTTGTGGATCGACAGGGGTTGAAGTAATGTATGTTTGGGCACATTATGGGGGCTACCTATAGAAATAATTGTCCGTGTAGAGTATGGCTTGTATTTTGTTGGTGTCAATATCCCTTGAAGCTGTGAATGGTTGTAAGGTAATAAAAGTTGACAAAGGCAATAGATTCGAGTGCAATATTTGATCATGTGCTTAGGAGGCACCAAGGATATTGAGTGGATCTCTTGCTAATACAACACATAGAGGATTAAAAAGGAGAAATATTGCCACCAAGAGATAAGTATTTGTTTTTGTTGTTTATATTTTTTTATGTATGAAACTTAGTCTGGTGAGTTGTGCAGATCTGATAAAGTTTATGAGTGATGATCTTATCCATCTCTAACTCTTTGGGTGTTGCTAGTAAGTGTGTTGCATCTGTTTCATAATTTGGTGGATTGCAGCTGGAAACGGAGTGCATCGTAAATTTGAACGGTCAAAGACCATGTTCAAATTTAATGCTACAAAGGGCCTATGTTCAAGCCGTGAAGGTGGTGGATTGATCTAAGCACAAGAGCAATGTTCCATATTGTGTCCAGTAATTGCATCCATTAGAATATTTAAAGAGATAAGTATTCTTTGTTTTGTTTGAAATCACCTTTTTAGGCTGAATTTTTGTTATATCATTTATTTGGATCAAGTGTGATTAGTAAAGAGAGATCATGGTATCTCTTGAATTGTGTTCACTGACATAAGATCCTTGAAGATTCAAATTATTCGTTGCAAGTTATTTTTCATACTAGTTGTGAGGATTTCTGAGTGTGACTTTGAAATAAAAAGAGAACTACAATTTCGATGGTGATAAGTTGGTCACATCGATATCATTCTCTAATGCATGAATTATGATAAGAGCCTTGACTCTTAGAGAGGGTAGGTTCTTCATGCTAACTGCATTTTGCATTCAAGAAATTTGAAGTTGTTCAAATTGTCTTTTGTTGTGCTAAGTTTAGCACTCTCGAGAGGAGTAAAAGATGGAAGAAAGAGTTATATCTGAATTCAATAAAGATAAGTTTCTTTATCCCTTCATTCTGATATTTTGATATATTTCTCTTATAGGTTGATTTATTTACTCATGGTTCAATATTGTTCATAAATTCTTATGTATTCATGCTATAACTGTTACCCATTTTTCACCTACGGGTTCAATCAGGCAGGGTATCCCGTGCTTTCAGGTGTTCTCAAAGGCCAACTAAAGGAACATTTGCATCAAGATTACCTATTTTCTAATTTGTTTGCTTCTTGTGCAAATGCAGGGGAAATTATGTTTTAAAATTCAACACGTGGATTAAATGTGGCTCCCACAAGGGTTGATCCCAGCGTGCAGATGTTCATTTTTTTTAGGGGGTCCTCCTTTTTGGTGTTTGCCTTGTTTTCCCCCTTTCCCTTGTGTTTTCCTTACGCCCTTTTTCTTTTTGTTCTATCGCAGGCGGGGTTGGGACCGAAGCCGAACTTGGAACTTTTCCAAAAGTTCCAGTTCTTGATTTGGTTTCGGTTCTGATTCCGTCGGGCTTGTTTGTTTGTCTTATCTTTTTTCTCTTTTTTGTGGTTAGGGGGTGTTTCCTCCCCTTCTTTTTCTTCCTTTTCTGCCCCCTTTTTTGTCATCATTGCATGTCGTCGGAGGCAGGTTCAGAACGAAATCCTAACTTGATACTTGATGAAAGTTTCAGTGTCGGATTTGTTTTTGATCCCACCCCCGCTGTGTTCTGCCCGTGATCGGTTTTCATCCCGATCCCGTTTATGTTTGCGCATACTTTGGTCTTTGTTTTTGTGTGCCTTGGGTTTTCTTTTCCTTAGGCACTTTTCTTCGTGTTGTCGGGGGCGGGATCAAAACGAAATCCAAACTTGAAACTTTCTTCAAGTTTCAAGTACGGATTTGGTTTCGGTTCCGGTTTTGCTAACTCTTTGTTTTTGCCCCCGTTCCGTCTCTAGTCCCGACTCCGCCTCTTAATTTTTTCCTTATACATCTTTGGGTTCTAGTTTTGCCCCGGTCCCGATTCTGTTGGCCGTTTTCCTTTCTTCCTTGTATTTTGTCGGGGGATGCTTTTTTCGTCTATCTTTCCCCTTCTCATCCTTTCCTTCGTCTTCTTTTGAGTTTGTCGAGCGCGGGACCGGGTTGGAATCCGAACCTGAAACTTGAAGAAAGTTTCAGGGATGGATTTGGTCCCAATCTCGGTTCCACCGAGATTCATCTGTTTTTGCTTCTGCCCCCTTTCTCACTCCGGTCCCTGTTCAGTTCTCATCTCGACTCCGACTCCACCAAGGGGTCCAAGCTCAAGGAGAGTGACTTGAGTTCGCTGTGACACCTTGCCTTTGGCATAAGTCTCGTCGACCTGATGGGGTCTTGCCGATGGTTTTTTGTAAGAGCAATATAACTCTGGCTGCTCGCCATGAGGTCTTGTCGACCATCGTGTGTCTTGCCGAATGAATTGGCATGTCGATGTGACTCTAGCCGCCCATTATGACTTCTCCCCGACATCTAAAGTCTCGCCGACATGCAATCTTTCTGAAGCAACCTTTGACCGCCTTGGAATCTACATGGCACGATTCGACCAATCAGAAGGCACTTGGGCATATCACGGGCAGTTTGACTGTTTGAATTCCCCTAGCGAATGAGATTGATGGAGCACAACAACATCGCTCTACTCTGGGATCGGAGGTGATCCGTCAGTAATGACGCTTGAATCTAGCGAATAGATCTGATGCTGCTTCTCGAAAGGGAGGTAGCCGTGAGTCACAATAGCAGCTGGGAATGTCGGCTGGAGAAAGTGGAGCGGCATTAATGATCATGTCGCAGAGCATTCAAGGCGACTCTGACGAAATCCTGAGGGTGGACATGGAGGCTGCGAGTTAATGCAGTCGTTGTAAAAATATGAAAGCCATGCCCAGGGACAAGCTTTCACCGACATGAGCAGGGGATGTAGATTGAATGCCTCATTAACTTCATTCCAAGCGCTTGTGGGGCCGACATGTCCAGGCACCAACTCATTTTTTGAAAACCCTAAGGCAGGGGCCGACACTCTTTGGTATATATGGAATTTTTCCCTTTTTTGTAAAGGAGTTCTTGGTTAGGAGACTATTGAAAGAGCACTATTCAGACTTTGTAACTCATTTTTTATGAATACTATAGATCTATAACACAAACACTCCTAATTTTATTTATAGAAGGTCATTTCCTTCGCAGATTTTCGTTGTTGTTTAGTATTGGTTGCGAGTTGCGTGATAAAATTCTGTGTGATCCTTTATTTTATCATATTCCTTCAGTGCTAGATGCAAAGGATATTATGTCATAAAGCTAGTTTATGTTAGTGATCTCTTTCTTTAGCTTTATATCTATGAAAACATCTTGTTTTCTTTGTGTTAAGCATTAAAACAATCAGAACCTTTACATAGACTCATTTTTTACAAACATAAATCTCTGTATTGTGAGATTGTTTAGCTCTATTGAGATTTTCTATGAGTTTTCTGCAGTATTGTCATATGTTTATCTTTGGTGTATCACCTATTAGTGATAGGTTTTAATTTCAAGTATATCTTTCTTACTCTTTTCCTTCATCATTCTTCATCTTTCTCAAAATATCTTAAGGGGAACCAGCCCATAATCTGGAGGTCCACTTCATTCTCAGGCCATCCACAACCTCGAAGTGTTCCCATGTGTCAATAGGTTGCTATAGTTGATAGCTTAGCAAGGGTGCAAACTTTATTTGACAACAGTTTTTGGCACGCCCAATGGGACTGAGAGTTGTGTTCTAGTCTCAAATCAAAATTATCATACTGTTGTTTGGTATGTGCAACATAAATTGCAGTCTTAAGAGACAAATTTTAGCATACTTGATGACTCCGAGCTCATATTTAGCAGTTCCAGTGCATTACTGCTTATGAGAAGAGTGCAGACTAGGAGTAATCCATTTGTTTTTTAGTATTTGCAGTTGTCCCTGCCTAGAAGAAGGGGGAGAGAAATCCAAAGGGTTCAAAATATAGTTGTTTATTTCAGAAGATCCAAGTCGAATCCTACTGTTAGAGGACACAAGTTGTTGTGTTGACTTCAACATGCCAACTTGTACAAACAATAACCAAACATATTAAACTTTACAATGGGAATTTAATTTCCATTTTAACCTATTGCTAACACTAGTAATATATATCAACAATTATATTTGACATTTTTCCATTTTGCTAGAACTGTGAAGCACTAAACATTCATTTGAATATATGAAAAACTCATCTCTCCTTGCATATGAAAGAGACCATAAGTTTCATAATCAATAAGGGAAGAGAAGACAAACAAGAAAGATACCACGTACCACTGTCGAACTCTATTTATATCATTACTTGTAAAGACAACTAAAAAAATACAGATTATTGCAAGACACATTGGTTGCAAATCATAGTGTGCATCGGTTATGCAAGAATAAAGATTAAGAAGTCAATGAAAACCTTGGTGATCACCTTGATTGACCAAAAAATTGTAGGTGATCACATTGGTTAAATATGATAATGCACAAAATAATTACAGGTTGGAAAAAGCTCTATGTTTCATTCTCCATGCTCAAACCTAAAGGGCGAAGAGCACAGGGAAGAGTTGCAGGTGGGGAATACACATAACATACCAAATTGAGGTGAGGGGTGACTAAGCAATTGGGTTGCTACTTGTAAAGGGTTTTAGAATAGTATGTGGGTTGTAGGTTTTATAACACCTAGTGTTTTCCAACCTAGAATTTTAGAAAACAATATGAGCGTAATCAAAACCTTTTCTAATTAACACAATAACAACCCAATTGGTTTGTCACCCCTTGGATCATTTTGATTAGACACCCAGTGGTTTTTCAACATGTAATTATATATTGATAGTATGAACTTAATAAAGAAGTTTTGTTTAGTACACAATAAGAATGTAATGAAAATCACCTTCAATATTTATGCTGACCACATTGAATGAGATAGATAAAATATAATGTATTGAGTGAAGACATTCTCCATGCTATTGAGAAGTTGAGGAAGGTGTGTGTGTAGTATGCGCAATGGGAAAATGGCAATGCAAAACTTGAACATGTAGTAGAAAGTATGTAATGAAAAAGGAAATTGCTCTAAAAACACTTGAAAAGAAGTAGACCAAAGTGAATGAGATAGATAAAGAGATTGTTCTCGCTCTTGACAACTTAACAAAGGAGCATTATGCAGTATGTGTAATGGGGAAATGCCAATTCAAAATCAAAGGCAATAGGTACTAAAATGCATGGAATGAAAAAGGAATCTTCTATGAAAAGATTTGAAAAGAAGTGGAGCAGAGTGACTAAGATGGATAATGTATTGAATGAAGAGATCCTTCATGCTCTTGATAAGTGGAGGAAGGTGCATGTGTAGTCTATGCAACGGGAAAATGACAATACACAAGTGGATAAACTGAATAGGTTTTGGATTGCACAAGAATTTGTGCAAGCAAAGAAAGTAAGAGATGATGTATGGGTGGAGTTGAACAAGTAAATTCATAGATTCTTGAACATAGGAATTCCAAAAGATACATAGAATTTGAAATGGATGAAAAGAAGGTAGAGACATGAAAGTCCTATGCAAATACCAAGGAGGTGTTAACAAGTAAGAGTAGTGGGGATGAGGAAAAATGCATGGATGATCAACTTGTAGATACAAAATCACTAGTTGGAAGCGTTGAAACTAAAGAAAAACAACACAAGACTACAATTAACCACTTAAAAGAGGAATTTAGAGATAAGAAGAAGATTTTATTGTCAAAAGAAAAGGAAATTAATTAATGTTGTTGAGAATTGTTGAGAGATTAGAAAATGAACATTTGCAAAAAATTGAAGGCATTCAAAAGTTGAAGTTCAATATCATGCACCTCGAGGCTCAATTACTAAATGTTGAACTTACCAATAATGATCCTATAAGGCATATTGAAAGATCAAAAGTGCAACATGGCATTGCACAACTTATAGAAGACTAAATTACATGAACGGTAAATATTGAAGGTGCCTTTCATTATACTCCTACTGTGTAAATAACAAGAGGTTTTGATTACATTAAAACTGTCTTCCAAAATTGCATTCATTTACATTCTCACCTAAATTGGATGCTACTCATGTAGGGAGAAGCTAATATCTAGACAAAACACACCTATGCATAGACATTATAACATAACACCCCATTTCCCATGCCAATCTCCCGACAAAATGCACTGACGAAGAAACTTGACAGACGGAGCTGACAACATGATTGTAATGAAAACCTTTAGTTTTGTAGATAGTAAGAATGTAGTGAAGTTCATTCACCTTCACAATTTAAAGCAACTCTTACTTACACTAAAAGTTGCATTTCAATTTCCTCATATGATTTAAAAAATGAATGCAGAATATAATTGCAGGTTGGAAAACACTTTGTGTTATGAGTTATTTCATTTTGCATGGTTGAACCTAAAGGGTGAAGAGAACGGGGAGGAGTTGCAGGTGGGGAATACACAAAACATACCAAATTGAGGTGAGGGGTGATTAAGCAATTGGGTTGCTACTTGTAAAGGGTTTTAGAACAATATGTGGGTTGGCGGTTTTATAACACCTAGTGCTTTCCAACCTATAATTTTAGAAAACAATATGAATGTAATCAAAACCTTTTCTAATTAACAGTAACAAACTAATTGGTTTGTCACCCCTCAACTCAATTTGATTAAACACCCAATGTTTTCCAACATGCAATTATATATAGACAGTATGAACGTAATGAAAAAGTTTTGTTTAGTACATAGTAAGAATGTAATGGGACACAACTAATCTCTTGATAAAATGCACCTATGTACATACAAAAATACATAAAAACATACATAGCATGATGAGATGACGTAGTGTGGGGCCTGTCATACGAGGGATAAAAGTGACGAAATCAACAAACAAGAGCAAATGTTACAACAATAGTGAGGAGATAACGGTGCCGTCAGGTCAGTTTTCCCGCCTCCTATCGGCCAATAAAATTGGGCCCATGGCTTGCACGAGGAGGAGTTGCATGTAGGGGATACACAAAACATACCAAATTGAGGTGAGGGCGACTAGGCAATTGGGTTGCTACTTGTAAAGGGTTTTAGAACAGTATGTGGATTTCAGGTTTTATAACACCCAGTGTTTTCCAACCTAGAATTTTAGAAATTAGTATGAATATAATCAAAACCTTTTTTGATTAATGCAATAACAACCCAATTGGTTTGTCACCCCCCAACTCAATTTGATTAGACACCCAGTGTTTTCCAACATGCAATTATATATAGACAATATGAATGTAATGAAAAAGTTTTGTTTAGTACGCAATAAGAATGTAATGAAGATCACATTTGAAACTTATGCAGGCCACATTAAATGAGATAGATAAAAGATAAGACATTCTCCCTACTGTTGAGAAGTTGAGGAAGGCGCATGTGCAGTATGTGCAATGGGAAAATGGCAACACAAAACTCGAGCAATAGGTAGTAGAAAGTGTGTAATGGAAAAGGAATTTTCTCTAAAAACACTTGAGAAAAAGCAAACCAAAGTGAATGAGATAGATAATGTATTAATTGAAGAGATCGTTCCTCCTCTTGAGAAGTTGATGAAGGAACATGTGCACTATGTGAAATGGGAAAATGACAATGCATAACTAGAGACAACATGTACTAGAATGCATGGAATGAAAAATGAATCTTCTCTAAAAACACTTGAAAAGAAGCAGAGCAAAGTGAGTGAGATAGATAATGTATTGACTGAAGAGATCCTCCATGCTCTTGAGAAGTCGAGGAAGGTGCATGTGTAGTATATGCAAAGGGAAAATGGCAATGCACAAGTGGAAAAATTGAAGAGGCTTTGTATTGCACAAGAATTTGTGCAGGGAAAGAAAGTGAGAGATGCTACTATGGGTGGAGTTGAACAAGTAAAATCTATCATGAATAACTTCCACAACATAGTATATTTTCCACTATGAACTATAATAACTATTTTATCTATTAGTTCTGAAGCTTCATAAGTGTCACTTGCCAAATTAATAACTTGTAATTTTCCTGCAACACATTGCATGAAATTATCTTGTCCATCAAATTTTTTTCTCAAACTTCCCTAACTTATTATCCTTTTCAAAAAGAGTACATAGGAATTTGAATATTCTTGCTCTTGAAGAAACTTTTAATGCATTCCACTCAATCATCACCACACCTTGGCTAACTCTGCTTTCCTCATTTGGATTGTATGAGGTAAAAGAGGAGTTAGCCAAAGTGTGGTGAACATTGTTTGGAAATGCATTAAACTTTGTGCTTCAAGAGGAAGATTATTCAAATTACTTTTGTATTCTCTTTAAAAAGGATAATAATGCCAGGGAAGTTCTTGAAAATGGTTTGAAGGACAAGACAACTTAGGTGCTTTGTGTCTTAGGAAATTTACAAGTTATTAGTTTGGCATAATTATATGTAGACAGTATGAATCTAATGAAAACCTTTAGTTTTGTAGACAGTAAGAATGTAGTGAAATTCATTCACCTTCACAATTTAAAGCAACTCTTACTTACACTAAAAGTTGTATTTCAATTTCCTCATATGATTTAAAAATAAATGTAGAATATAATTGCAGGTTGGAAAACACAATGTGGTTTTCCATTTATTTCATTATGTATGTTCAAAGCTAAGTGGAGAGCATAGGGAGGAGTTGTAGGCGAGGGTTTTATAAAACTAACCAGATTAAGCTACGGGATGACTAACCAATTGATTTGTTACTTCTAGAGGGTTTTACAACACTATGTGGGTTGCAGGTTTCATAATACCTAGTGTTTTCCAATTTCATTGCATTCTTATTATCTAATTCATAAAAGGTTCTCAAGATAATAAAAAAAATACCAAATTAAGGTGAGGGGTGAATAGTATGTGAGTTGTAGGTTGTATAACACCTAGTGTTTTCCAACTTGGAATTTTATAGAAGAGTATGAATGTCTTGAAAAGATTTTGTTATTTAGACAATATAAATGTAATGAAAGCCAACTTCAAAATTTATAACAAGTCTTACATAGAGTAAAAATTGCATTTCAATTTCTTAATATTATCCAAATATACATGCACAGTATGATTGCAGGTTGAAAAGCACAGTGGGAGGTGAGTACATAATTTATGAAACCTCCAACCCACACATTGTTGTAAAACCCTCTACACACTAAGGGAAAATGAAAACCCTTGTTTTTTCGTTAATGAAAACCCATCTTTGCAACAAATAGCCATTCAATTCTCCACAGTCCCTAGGCAGATGGGCAAAATGGCATATATTTCTAACATATATACATACCTACTAGCTAGCTATCCACATCTATCACATGCATTTTGGTAGGGATAATGGTTTTGCTTCGACCTTTGAACCCCTGCAACTCCCTTCCAAGCTCACCAACAACCTTCAAAATGAGAATGTCGAAAATGGTGATGTTATGGGCTTTATGTGGTTTTAAAATATATCATTTCATTGTAGAACCCACATTGTGTTTTCCAACCTGGTTATATATTCTACATGGTTTTTGGTTTCTCTAAACATTATTTGAAGTTATTTCACTCATATTTCCACAATGGGTTGTCAGTTATTTCATTTGGCTTCCTCTAAAAGTTCTGTGTTGTGAGAACATTAAAATGACAAAATTAAAAAACCCTCAACACAAAAGCACATGAATAACTTTGCATTTCAAATGAATACCCCTTTTTGCAAGGAAAACCCTTTATTTTTCCCGTCAATGAAAACCCATCTTCGTAATGAATAGCCGTTCAATTCTTCATAGTTCCTAGGTAGAGTGACAAAATGACATATATTTCTGGTAGATATACATACCTGCTAGCTAGCTAGTTGCCCGTGCCCGTAAAATGTGTTTTGGTAGGGAGAGTGGCCGCTTTGCTTCAGCCTGTGGACTCTTGCAACTCCCTTTTGCGTTCTCCAGCAACCTCCAAAATATAATGTTGAAAATGGCAATGTTTTGGGC
>VDFB02006487.1:0-16807 GCA_007258455.2 Sequoia sempervirens
GATCTCTTCTGTCTTTAGAAAATACTGTAAGGTTGTCCATGTAAATGATGATGCATTTTCCTATCAATTCTTTAAAAGCACAATCCATGGCTCCCTGGAATGTAGCTCCAACATTTATCAATCCAAACGACATCCTTCTGTAAGCGAAAGTTCCCCACTTCGTAGTGAAAGTTGTTTTCATCCGATCTTACCTCACTACCATTACTTGGTTATATCCAGAAAATCCATCCAAAAAGAAAATCATTTGCTAACCGTTAACTATTTGTAACACTTCTTCCAATGAGGGTAGTGGATAATTATCTTTTTCAAACACTTTGTTGAGATTCCAGAAATCTACACACAATCGTATATCTCCATTCTTCTTCCTTACAAGGACTAGATTTTCCACCCAAGTGGAATGTCTATTTGGAAAAATTATTTTGGCTAACAACATTTTCTTAACTTCCTTTTGAATTAAAGGCTCTAAGAGTGCATTTACTAGACATTGTTTCTATCAGAAAGGTTTCACATCAAGCTTCAATGGTATAGTATGTGTAATTATGGAAGTGTCATACATCTTCAAATCATCATATGTCCATGCTATGACTTTCCAGTAATCTTTAAGTGCCTAAGCAATATTTCTCTTTTCTTCTTCAGTACAAACCTTCCCTATGAGTACATTCTTAGGATCTTCTTTAGTATGTAAATTGTATAGCTCAGATAGTCCTCCATCACTTTGAGGCAAATCTTTTTGTCTAACTATTTGGTCAATGTCGAACAATTGTTCTAACTCAATTATTCCTTTCGAAATATTATTATCTCTGGCTTGAGTCAATTCTTCATCTCAAATTTTTCCATGAGGACGATCTATCTTCTCAATTATTTGTGCTTCAAAAATACCAGAATTAGTAATGAATTCCAATATATGTCAATCATCTTCAAATACTTGTAGGTTAGTGACATTATCAGGAACCGAAGGTGATTGTACCAATTCAACTGTGAATCTTTTCGGATCTTTAGTCTCTAAAGGTTCTACAGTACTAGCAGCAATAGCTAGAGCATCGACTCTCTAATTGAATCTTCTAGGGATATGAGTAATATTGAATGCGTCAAAATCTTCAATTAAATCCCATACTATGTGTCGATAATTGGATAATAATTTGTAGTGGAAAATATATTACTTTCGGACTTGTTTAACAACCAATTTTGAATCACCAAACACTTTAATGATTCTAGCTTTCTTCTTGATTGCCAAGATCAAACCATGTATAAGGACTTCGTATTCTGCCAAATTGTTAGTACATTGAAATTGCAATCAATATGCAAAAAGAAAAGTCTTACCTTGCAGATTAATAAGTTCAATTCCAATTCCAATTCCTTGTTTTGATTTTGATCTGTCAAATTTGAGAATTTAGGCTTGATCATCTATAGCCAATATTTTACCATCTTTCGATATCATTGTATAAATCTTTTCAGTCTGTATGTTTTGATCTTCATTTCTATACGTTTCTGGTTCAGTTATTTTGGTGTTATCATGTTTTGGATAGTATTGATTCTCAATCCTGTGGATTATCTCCAGACACATCATACAACTATTTTTTGAATGTGCAACATTATGCAACCTACACCAATCCTGCAACAACAAACATTTCAGTAAAATTTTAATTTTACTGATCTCACAAGCTTTTGCGATAATATTCTTTTGAAACTTATCATAAGGACTATTCTCTTCTTCAGAAGGATCACAATCTTATTCAATTAAAACATCTATTCCAGGAATTAGTTCATTAGATTTCTTAGCATCACAAGTAAAAACTTCCTCTATTTTAACTTCTGAACTTCATATTCTGTAAACTCCAGGCTCTACATCAACATATAGAACTTCATTTTTCTAATTATAATATGTGATCATGTACTTCATGTGTGGTTCTCTTTCAATCCAAATTTGATTAGGAACTCTTTTCCATGGCAACCACATGTGTGATAAATCGGTAGCCATGTATCCATTTAATGTTTTGGACCAATCTCTACTTAGAAGCATACCATAAGTATCAAGTATCTCCATGACCTGAATGTCAATATAATATTGGATTATGGGATCAAAATCCAATTGCATGTGAATATTTGTCAACTCTCCTACTACGTTTACCTCTATCTTGTCAAGTTGAGTGACTTTCTTTAAAGAATTTGCAGGGGTTAACCCTAATGTCTGACATATGGATAATGACATCATGTTAGTAGACGCTCCAGAGTCTACTAAATAGTTATGAAGATTCTTACCGAATATTCTCAAAGTGATAAAAAATGGTGGGGACTCTAATTTTCCTATGTAAAAGGTTACTTGTGCATCTGCTATGGGAATAATGTTCTTATCTTTTGTTTTGACCTGACTATCTTTCACTTGAAGGTCCTTGAATTTTATTTCTTTAGGAAAATTTTCTAAAGTGCTTAAGAAAGCTTTCTTGATCATAGGTGTCTTAAGAAATTCTAATAGAGAAAGGTTAATCTTTACCTTCTTAATTTCCTCCACTAAATAGTTAGTCAAATTGTTTTGGTCGGCGGAGTCTATCTTTTTACCCTTTGAAAAAATTGATGAATTGTAGTAAGAGGTCACCTTGGGTAGCCTAGGATTATTAGTTGATTTGTCATCAGGTGGAGTACTCACATTATTAGGCGGGATGGATGTTGTTAAAGGCCCGTTGAATTTACCTCCACTGTTTGATGAGCCTAGTTTTTGGTCCAATTTAGGGTAGAATCTATAGTTTATTTGTTGGCAGTTGTCATGGACTTTGATGTTAAATGTTGATATTTTCATGATGTTTCCCTCAAACCATAGACATTGGGCTTAATCATATCTCTACAAGTTTTAATGACACTAGCATATTATGTGGATTATCTATATTGATATTGCATGTGGTTAATGAATGTTCCTTAAGGTGGTTATAGATGTGCAGTTATTGTGCATACTAACATTGCCATGCAGATTTAATTCGAGGATGCTAAGTTGAGGAAGACACCACAAGTTGGGCATGCACCGTAACGTCCAACAAAGGAATCGCTCAAGGTCAAAGGAGGTCAATGGCAAAAGATTCCTCATGCAACCAAATGTAACCACCTTGTAGTGGACTTTAATGATTGAGTAGAAACGAGTGTTACTACTATGTTAAATCTACATTTGGACCTACATGTCTGACCAGATTCCATGCACGCGTAACCGCTGCCACTCCACTTTCTTTGTTTTCCCTAAATGGCATCCTCCCAGTCGTGGATTTGACTTTCTTGTTTATTTCATAGTATAAATAAAGATTTGATGCTCCTTCCTTAGGAGGTTGCACGATTTGATATTGTACTTGCACTCTCAAGTTTTTAGTAATACAGATACATTACTCTTTTGTACTCATGATTTACAGTGAATAAAATAAAAATTTTGAGTTCGAGCATTTGAGTTCTCATTAGTTTTAGAGGATACTTATCCAAGGGGGCCCACTTGGTGAGTAATTTGTCTTCTTAGTTTAGTATTAGTTTAGTATTACTTGATGTTTAGTAATTAGTTAGAAATCTGGCACCGACTGTTTCTGCAGCCACTAGAATTTCATTATGTGACTATTCCTGAGATCAAAGCAGACATAGTAGTACCCTGTTTGTTGCTCAGATTTTTATTACTGTTTTGTATTTTAGTTTGATGTAGTTGTTGATTGATGATTGGGATTTATGGTATTCCCTTCTAAGCAATTTACTTCCTATATTGTGAGTTCCTTAGCTGTAGAATGAAATGGCTACTTTGAGTTCCTAGTGCACATACTGTGCTGACCCATTTCAAGTTCATTTCCCTAGGTTGACAAGTTAAATACACCTTCATGATGATTGAAATAGCTATTCAGGTTAGATGTCCAATCTTTGAATCATAGTTGTAAGGGATTAGTTATTAAATCATTGTAGGAGGCCAACATTTTTGGCACCGTTGCAGGGGATGGTGTCAAACTAGGGAGTCTTTTGGAGTCATTGGTATTTTTTCTTATTGTAATGTTTATGGAAGTTGTTCGTAGTATATCCTCATTTAGGAAGTAATGACCCCCTTATTCTTTACCAATTATTTGTGTGAGCTAGTTGATAGTGAATGATACCACATGCATAGAGGAAGGAGAAGGGATGCTTATGGGAGATTCCTTCCTAACAATCCTAATCCATTCCATCTAGTTGAATATCAAAACCTACCAAGAGAAGAAGAAGAAGAAGATCCACACCCCTTTGCTGATGCATTTCCTAATCTGACTAGCTCTAAAGTCTCCTCTGAAGACCAAAAACAACTTGAGAGCCCCTTTTCTTTAGAACTACATCAAGTAGGCATGGGTGATGCAAATAAGAACATACCTAACCGACCAACTTTTCCCTTCCCCATTGCCCATCAGAATGAAGTTGACAACATCAAGAACATCCCTACTTCAACACTCCCCAAGTTTTATGGACTTGTCATAGAAGATCCTGATACCTTTTTTTTTGAGTTTGACATATTCTACAGGAGTTATGATCATACTATTGATTCCCATAGGCATAACCTATTCCCTACCACTCTAAAAGAGGCTGCATTAAGATGGTTCATGAGCCTAGGCAAAGATACTGTGGATACTTGGGAAGACATGAAGATAAAATTCCTTGAGAAATACAACAAATATTGCAGGGGCAGCGACATGAGAGAAGGTGAAATTTTCAGGATGCATCAAAAGGAAGATGAGAGCTTGGAAGATTATATTGCAAGGTTTTTGTTTTTCCTACAAACATCTCCACACCATACACTTAATGAAGACTCACAAAAGTTTCCTTTCCTGAGAGGAATCAATGATAGCTACACTAATGCCTTGGACCTCATGGGAGGAGGAGATATCTCTGAAGTTTCTTGGGAGGATATCAAGAAAATATGCTAGAACTACTCTAGGGCAGCTTCAAAGAAAGGGAGAGCTTACCAATTTTCCATGGGTAAGTCAACTACTTATGGAGTTTCAAGAATGGAGATTACTCATTTGTTGGTAGACTTCAAGCAATACATTATAAATAATCTAGCTACTCAGCTAGATACACTTCATGCCAAGAAGAAGCAAGAGGAGGCAGAGGCAATGTTGACAGAGTATTGCCCCCACTGTAGACAAAAGAAGAGGGACTGCAGATGCAAGATGGTAGCTAACCTTGAAAGCAAGTAGATTCCACCTGAGTTCAAACCAATCTAGATTGAAGAAGACCAAGTCTACTATGTTGCACAAAGGAAGCCTTGAGCTCCAAGACAAGGTATGCCACCAGATCCACTATCCTATGTTGGGCCATATTTTAATTCCTATTCATCTGCTAACCAATGGCAACCCCCATATCCATCCAGTTATGGAGGATATCCACCACAGCCTTGGAGTAACCCTCCAAATGCTTGGCCCAATCATCAAAGTTCTCCACCCTAGTGGCAACAACCTCAGGGGAATTGGCAGCAATTTCAAGGGCATTGGCAACCACTAGGAAATTGGTAGCAAACAAATCAATGGAGAGGAGGACAAAAATGGCCTACCCAAACAACCAGTTACATGCAACCACCTTCTCAGCCCCAGCAACCTGCTATAATGCATCCACCTGCTAATCCAAGCTCAAATGTACCTAAACCTACTTAGCTACCATCTCAACCCACACCCAATCTAAATAACAAACCACGACAGCAACCTACATACTTTATTGATTCAACTCAATTCTTTGCATATGTTGTGAGTGTAAGTGACATCCACTTGTGTTCAAGAACTACTCTACCAGCCCCTTCCAAGCCCATTATCACTGAGCTTCCTATGGAAGAGGAGGAGGAACCTTTGAATGATCCCATTCAGCCAAGTGTACCTAAAAATCCTGAACTAGTCCAAGTCAAGCATATTGAACAAAAACCACCATTTACTCAAAGATAAGTTGCCAACAAGAAGGAAGAAAATATGGATACAACTTTTGATATCTTGGATCAGCTAAAGCATATATGTTTCTAGATACCTCTATTTCAGGCCATAAAGGATGTTCCAATCTATGGCAAGGCAATCAAGGAAGCATGCCTTAAGAAGCGAGGTAGGAAAAAGAAGGACCCAACTACAGTTCATGTGGTGGGACAGCTAGCTAACATCATGTTGGGAAAAGTAACTATCTGCAAGTATAATGACCCAGGTAGTCCTGTGGTAGCAGTTGTTATAAACGAGCCCCAAGTAAAGAATGCTCTGATAGATTTAGGGGCAGCAATAAATGTAATGACCAAAGACATCCTGCAGCAACTAAAAATTGCAAGCATGAGATCTACTCCTATTGTCTTGTAGCTTGCTAATAGCTCTGTTGTTAAGCCTGATGGTGTAGTGGAGGATCTTGTGGTAGTTTTAGACTCTTGGGAGTACCCATCAGACTTTATGATTCTTTCTCCTAAAGCTACACTAGGCGGGTATCCCATTATTCTTGGAAGGCCTTAGTTAGCAATTGCAGATGCATACATTGGATGTCGATTAGGTGAAATGACCATTTCAGATGGGATGACCATGAAAAAATTTGTTCTTTATCCTCATGCTCAGCCATCTCATGATGGAGATAATCTAGGTAGTGCGAGGCACTAGGAAACACTAGGCTATGGGTAGTCTAGGATAAATTTAGTGTAAATTCTTTTCTAAGGTCATGTTGACCATTGGAATTTGAGTTGGAGTGTTTTCTTGTCTTGATCAGGAGTGATCAGGAGGGAGGTTGTAACTCATGTTTCTTAGTTGTTTAGGAGTTAGCAATAATCGGCAAAGGTGGCAAAATGGGACATTTTGCACCTTTTGCCACTTGATTATGGAAATGTCCGACCCAAGGGATTGGTAACTACCTTGGAGAGGAGTTATAAGGAGTTGCTCGAGTTGAGAGCAAGGTTGGTTGGTTTTTGATTTGTAATAATTTCATGGAGTGCAATTAAGATTGTGATATTGAAGAACATCTTCTGGTTTATGGTTTTTGGATTTATGCATTGATGGTTTGATCAGATGTTGAGAGTAGAGTAGGTAGTGTAATTCCTTTTCAGGCATTGCTTAGTTCAGTAGTTAGCTTGTTGCATCGGTTCAAGCATTTGATTTTGTTAGGTTAATTCATTTCTTGCAATTTTTGTTCTGACTGTCAGACTGACAGAGATGGACCTCTAGACCGTGTTTCCCCTGTACCTGGTGTATGGGTTCTTGGAAACAGAGGCTAGACTCCATGTTTGTACATAAGGTAGAGGTAGGAGTCCTTAGGAGTCAGGAATCCATGGCAAAAGACTGTTCCTAGGTGAGCTTGGCAGTGCCCGACTAGGACAGTCAAAGAGTGTAGAGCACTAAGGTTGCAGGGTTGCCAATCTCCTGGTGAACCACGGTGTGGAGAGGATGTGGATTTCCTTGTAGAGGCTTGGTAACAAGAAGGAGGCTTAACACAGACCGACAAGTGGCAAACAAACTGATTGATCTCAAGGAGGTCAGAAATTGGCTTAAAACAAGCCTAAATTTGCTAAGTTAAGGGTTGGAGTAGTGTACGGACAGTGGAGGCTCCAAACCCCAAAAATATTCAAGGTGTGGCCATAGGAAACACAAACCCCAAGAAAATATCCTAGGTCATTTAAAGGTTTTTGGAGTGGTTTCCACTTTTCTCGGGTTAGGAGACCTAATTGGGGCTCAAGGGCTAGTAGCCTTTTTAACCAGCTAGAAGAGGGTTTGGTGAGAGCAATGGAAAATTGGAGATTGGTGGATGATCAAGAACCCTAGGGGGATGGTCTTGAAGCCATGGGAGACATCACACACCCTTGCATTGAATTAGTGAAGGTTGGAGATTTAGCTAGCCTTTAGGAAGATTAAGGGCTAAGGAGAGAATGGCAGAGAGAGCACCAAGATTGGCTTGGTTAGGGAAAATGGAGATGATAGTGGGGTTGGCCCGGGGAGGAGCGGGGGTTCCTAATAAGCATTAGGGCCTATAGGTGGCAGAGGTGGTGGAAGTGACACAAAAGAGAGGTTAGCCCAGTGAGACCAGGCATATAGAGCAGTGAGTGTGCATCAACCCCTACCTATCATTGATTAGTATGAGGCTTGAGGAATTACAAAGATTTGGGAAGAATCTTGTATGTCAGACCTTGAATCTAGTGGTTCTACCATCATGGTGACAAATGCTGAATTGGCCAAGATGGTCGAAGAACAAGAGGAAGACAATAAGTTGTTAAAAGAAAGAATAGACCAACTTGAGAAAGCATTGAATAATGTGTAGTTGGAAGGAAGGGTACCAAAGAAAGAAGAGGTTGCAGAGGAAGAAAAGATCCCTGAACCTAACCCTGTTTTGGAAGAAGATCCTTTCTTGAAGGCATTAAAGGCTTTGAGTGGAAAAGGACTTGAAGGCATACCACTGTTTAGTGGAAAAATGGAAGCTGATTTAGTTGTGGATTGGATAGAGGGAATGGAAAACCATTTTGAGTGTGATGGGGTCACAGAAGCACATAAGGTAAGGGTTGCCAAGTCAAGACTAAGAGGTTATGCCTTGACATGGTGGAAGTTCATTCAGACAGAGAGGGAAAAGGAAGGCAAGCAACCTATCTCAACTTGGAAAGGAATGGTTGCCAAAGTGAGGGAAGCATACATGCCAGATGATTATGAGATTCAGTTGCACAAGAAAAGATAGAGCTTGAGGAAAAGAGACCAAGATGTGAACACTTATATTGAGGAGTTCCAAAAACTTTGCATGAGGTCTAATGTGATAGAGGATGAAAGTCTCAAGGTGGCTAGATATCTTAACGGCTTGAAGTGGAACATTCAAGAGGAAATGACTCTTCTAAGTCCCAAGACAGTACACCAATGTTACCAATTAGCTATAAAGATTGAGGAAAGAAGCAAGAGGAAACAAGAACAGACTTCTAAGAGCAGAGGTAAAGGCAGAGATCAAAGAGATCAAAGAGGACAGCGAGGTGGCTACCAAGGTAGAGGCAATGACCAAAGAAACCAAGGAGAGTTTAAATCCACAGATCATGGCAATGAAACACCTTCGAGAGGAGGGTATAACAGAGGTAGAGGTTCTCAAGGAGGATCCACTAGAGGAAGAGGAGCAGGCAGGAGCAATTCATACTTTGCAAACATGAAATGCTACCATTGTGGTCAAGTTGGACACCCAGCTTATAGGTGTCCGGAGAAAGCATCTTCATCAAGCAATGAGAAGAGAGTGGCTTATGCACAAGAGGACACCATGAGTCCTAAGTCACCTAAGGTCAGTCACATTGAATCTGAGATGGGAGAGAATCTGATGTTTAGAAGAGTGTTGATCAGACAACCGGTCAAGGAAGAACCAAAACAAAGAAGAGCTCTATTTAGAGTGAAGTGCAAGATACTTGGTAAAGTATGCAAGGTCATTGTAGATTTAGGTTCAACAGACAATATCATCTCAGAAGAAGCAGTAATGAAACTAAAAATGAAAAAGGTACCCCACACTAACACCTACAAGGTAACATGGCTCAACAAAGGGCAAAGTGTTCTAGTGAATGAGCAAGTAACGGTGGAGTTTTCCATTAGAGGGTATAAGGATAAGTTAGTTTGTGATGTTTTACCCATGGATGCATGCCATCTACTATTGGGCAGGCCATGGTAGTATGACAGAAGTGCCATGTATGATGGGAAAGAGAATACCATTTCCTTTGAGAAGGATGGGAAGAATTTCAAGTTACAGTCACTGTCAGAAGAAGAAGAGGGACAGTCAAAGACACCAAGTGTCATGTTGAGTAGTGGGAAGGAGTTCCTGAACAACCTACATCAAGGGGGTGAAGGATATGTGGTTATGTTACAACCTAAAGAAGAAGAGAAGGCTGAAAAGATAGTCATACCCGGCGCAGTCCTAAAGTTGTTGGAATAGTTCAAGGACATTGTAAGTGATGGTGCACTTGCAACTCTACCACCAAAGAGAGCCATAAGTCATCAAATTGACTTCATACCTGGAGCCTCATTGCCTAACAAAGTAGCTTATAAGCTTACACCGGATCAGAATCTAGAGGTAGCTAGGCAAGTGCAAGAGTTGTTGGATCAAGGATTGATTCAAAAGAGCATCATCCCATGTGTAGTACCAGTAGTGTTGGCAACCAAGAAGGGAGGTAAATGGAGGTCATGCACTGATTCTAGAGAAATAAATAGGATCACCATTAGGTATAGGTTCCCTATTCCTAGAATTGAAGACTTAATGGATTGTCTTGGAGGAGCTCAATACTACACAAAGTTGGATCTCAAGAGTGGATACCATCATATCAGAATTAAGGATGGTGATGAGTGGAAGACAACATTTAAGAAAAATGATGGGTTATATGAATGGAGAGTGATGCCATTTGGTCTCTCCAATGCCCCTAGCACATTCATGAGGCTCATGAACAAAGTGCTCAAAGACTTCACAGGGGTATTTGTGGTGGTATACCTTGATGACATCCTCATATTCAGCAAGACAGTAGAAGAGCATTTAAAACATGTGGAGTTGGTTCTTAGAAGGTTGCAAGAGGAGAAGTTGGCAATCAATCTAGAGAAGTGTGAGTTCTTTAAGCAAGAGCTTGTATATTTGGGTTTTATAGTGTCCAAAGGATCATTGAAGATGGATCCAAGTAAGGTGGAAGCTATCCTAAACTGGCCTACACCAACCGCAGGGACTGAGGTAAGAAGTTTCCATGGATTGGCTCAGTTCTACAGAAAATTCATAAGGAACTTTAGTGGTATATGTGCACCAGTCCTAGATACAATCAAGGGTGGTTTAAAAACTAAGTTTTTGTGGACTCAAGAAGCTGAGAAAGGGTTTGAGAAACTCAAACAAGAGGTGGCAACTCAACCTATTCTCTTATTACCTAGTTTTGACAAATTGTTCACTATTGAATGTGATGCAAGTGGAGTGGCAGTAGGAGGAGTGCTAAGTCAAGAGGGCAGGCCTATAGCCTTCTTTAGTGAGAAGCTCAATGAAGAAAAGAAGAGGTATTCAACTTATGACTTAGAACTTTATGCTTTGGTTCAATCACTTAGGAAGTGGAGGCATTACCTTCTACCCAAGGAATTTGTAGTCTTTACTGACAATTAGGCACTTAGCTATATGAATACCCAAGAGAAGTTGAGCAATAGACACTTGAAGTGGATGGAATACATCCAAGCTTTTACCTTCACCATCAAGCACAAGAAGGGACAACTAAACAAAGTAGCAGATGCATTAAGCAGGAGGTGGTTGACAGTACAAGAGATACAAGTGAAGAGCATAGGGATTGAAAGTTTTAAAGATCTCTATGGGGAAGATGAAGACTTTTCAGAGGTCTATAAGGTATGTTCTAACTTTGAGAACCATTTCCATAGCCAATACTCAGAGTATACATTGCAAAGTGGGTTATTGTTTAAAGGAAATCAGTTATGTGTTCCAAGAGGGTCAATGAGGGAAAATCTCATTCATGAAAAGCATAATGGAAGTCTTAGTGGACATTTTGGCATCAACAAGACTTTAGAACTAGTGCAAATATTCTATTACTAGCCTAAGTTGGCAAGAGATGTTAGAAAGTATGTGGAACAATGTGTTGTGTGTATGAAAGCTAAGGGAGGAGCTAGTAATGCTGGTCTATATCAACCCCTACCCATTCCTAACAGACCATGGGAGTGTGTGAGCATGGATTTTGTGGTGGGCCTTCCTAAGACCAAGACTGGTTTTGACAGTGTCTATGTAGTAGTGGATAGAAGTAAAATGAGTCATTTTATCCTTGCAAAACTACTCCTTGATGCTATTGCAGCTCATCTCTTCTTGAGAGTTATGGAGGATCCATGGATTTCCTTTGAGCATTGTTTGAATACTGGGATGTGAAGTTCACTTGGAGTCACTTTTGGAAGGCTATGGAAGTAGATTAGTACCAACTTTGTCATTTGGATCAGCTTACCATCCTGGGGCCAGATGGTCAACCGGAGAATTGCCCAGTGCTAGGTAACCTTCTAAGGTGCCTAACTAAGGAGTATGGACAAACATGGGATATGGTTATCTCACAAGATGAGTATGCTTACAATGATAGTGTGAACCAGACCACAGGGAAGAGTCCTTTTGAAGTTGTGTATGGGATGCACCCAAGAGGCATATGTGAGCTCAGAGATCTTGGAGCTATGGAACATAGAAGTGGACATGCAGAGGACTTCAATCAAACCATGAAAGAGATTCAGGAGCAGGTGAAGAATACAGTCACCAAGGCTACACAAAAGTTGAAGGAGAAGGTAGATTTGTCAAGGAAGGATGTGCAATTTGCAGTAGGAGACTATGTCATGGTCCACCTTAACAAGTCAAGGTTGGAGAAGGGAATTTCAACCAAGTTGCAAATGAAAAGAGTAGGACCATGCAAGATATTAGCCAAGTATGGTAAAAATGCATACAAGTTAGAGTTACCTACCGGTTTAGGAATCTCACCAGTTTTCAATATAGCTGACTTGATCAAGTACAAGGGGTCAGTCAATGATGTGGATCAGAACAGTAAGGAGATCTTCAAGGACATCAGCAATATATCCTTACCTAATCAAGACAAGCCTCAGGCAAAGAAGATCTTGGAGTCAAGAGTGAAGAAGGCTACAAGGCACAAGGTATACATGGAGCATCTTGTCAAATGGAGGAATAAGCATGAATCTGAGGCTACATGGATGGATGAAGCTCAGCTCAAGAGGCAGGGCATAGATGTGTCATTACCCTCTCCTGACATTCCTTAGAGTTTGTGTAGAGGGGGGAGAATGGTGCAAGAGCACCTAGGAAACACTAGGCTATGGGTAGTCTAGGATAAATTTAGTGTAAATGCTTTTCTAAGAAGGTCATGTTGACCATTGAAATTTGAGTTAGAGTGTTTTCTTGTCTTGATCAGGAGTGATCAGAAGGGAGTTTGTAACTCATGTTTCTTAGTTGTTTAGGAGTTAGCAATAATTGGCAAAGGTGGAAAAATGGGACATTTTGCACCTTTTGCCACTTGATTATGGAAATGTCCAACCCAAGGGATTGGTAACTACCTTGGAGAGGAGTTATAAGAAGTTGCTTGAGCTGAGAGTAAGGTTGGTTGGTTTTTGATTTGTAATAATTTTCATGGAGTGCAATTAAGACTGTGATATTGAAGAACATCTTCTGGTTTATGGTTTTTGATCTATGCATTGATGGTTTGATCAGATGTTGAGAGTAGAGTAGGTAGTGTAATTCCTTTTTAGGCATTGCTTAGTTCAGTAGTTAACTTGTTGCATCGGTTCAAGCATTTGTTTTTGCTAGGTTAATTCATTTCTTGCAATTTATGTTCTGACTGTCAGACCGACAGAGATGGAGCTCTAGACCGTGTTTCCCCTGTACCTGGTGTATGGGTTCTTGGAAATAGAGGCTAGACTCCATGATTGTACATAAGGTAGAGGTAGGAGTCCTTAGGAGTCAGGAATCCATGGCAAAAGACTATTCCTAGGCGAGCTTGGCAGTGCCCGACTAGGACAGTGAAAGAGTGCAGAGCACTAAGGTTACAGGGGTGCCAATCTCCTGGTGAACCATGGTGTGGAGAGGATGTGGATTTCCTTGTAGAGGCTTGGTAACAAGAAGGAGGCTTAACACAGACCGGGAAGTGGAAAACAAACTGACTAATCTCAAGGAGGTCAAAAATTGGCTTAAAACAAGCCTAAAAGTGCTAAGTTAATGGCTAGGGAAGTGTACGGACAGTACAGGCTCCAAACCCCAAAAATATTCAAGGTGTGGGCATAGGAAACACAAACCCCAAGAAAATATCCTAGGTCATTTAGAGGTTTTTGGAGTGGTTTCCACTTTTCTCGGGTTAGGAGACCTAATTGGGGCTCAAGGGCTAGTAGCCTTTTTAACCCTAGAAGAGGGTTTGGTGAGAGCGATTGAGAACTAGAGATTGGTGGATGATCAAGAACCCTAGGGGGATGATCTTGAAGCCATGGGAGACAACACACACCCCTGCATCGAATTAGTGAAGGTTGGAGATTTGGCTAGCCTTTAGGAAGATTAAGGGCTAAGGAGAGAATGGCAGAGAGAGCACCAAGATTGGCTTGGTTAGGGAAATGGAGATGATAGTAGGGTTGGCGAGGAGAACCAGGGGTGCCTAACAAGCATTAGGGCCTATAGGTTGAGGTGGTGGAGAGTGACACCAAAGGGGTCCACCAAGGTGAGACCCAGAGCATGGAATAGTGAGTGTTCCATCCAACCCTATCCTATCATCCCATATGGCCACATGTTGGTGAAGAGGCTGAGGAATTTAACTCTGTGGCACAACTTATGATGCTAGGTAGAATCTCTTTCATGCAGCTCCAAGATGAGGATGAAGTATTGGCTAACATCATTCAGAACCATTGTGAAGTGGAGAAAGCATCATCTTCTCATTCTGCTACTCCAGTCAAGATACTTCTGCCTACTCTTCCTATAGCCATTGTTCCTGCAGATGTTCTTCCTACAGCCACTCTTCCTGCAGCCACTCTTCCTATAGAAAGACTTCCTGCAGCAACAGGTATGTCCCATACATTGTTTCCATTTGAACTAAAGGTACCATGTGTTAATGAAGCAGCCATGATAGAGCTAACTACACAAGTACAGGTGTCAGAAGGAAAATATCTTAATGTTAATAGTAAATTAAGTGGGGAACAACAATTTTTATAGGAAAACTTATTAAGGACCCATCAACATGCATTTGTGTGTTTTGATTATCCTTGATATGAAGAGTTGGACCCTAAACTTTGTACATATAGAATTTACATTAGAGATGATTGCACCCCAGTAAGACAGCCACAAGAAAAGATTAGCCACCAAGGGAAGTGCCAAAGGGCTGTGAAATTACTGGTGGGTTATCTACCCCATTTCAAATAGGTAGTGGGTGTGTCCATTAGTGATTGTGCCCAAGAAAGGAGAGAAATGGTGAGTTTGTGTTGATTATAGGGAACTTAATGCTGCCACCAAGAAGGACCACTTTCCCTTACCCTTCATTGATCAAGTTTTGGACACACTTGCAGGAAAGAAATACTTTTCTTTTCTAGATGGATTTAGTGGCTACAACCAGATCCAAATTGCACTAGAGGACCAAGAGAAAACCACATTTACCTATCCATGGGGGACCTATTCCTATTCGGTACTTCCATTTGGCTTATGCAATGCACCTGCAACTTTTCAGAGGGCAGTCATTTGCATATTCTTAGACATTTCTCATGATTGCATGGAAATTTATATGGATGACTTTACCACTTATGGTGTTGATTTTAATCAAGCATTGGAAAATCTCAGGAGAGTCCTACAGAGATATGAAGACCAAAACTTGTCCTTAAATAGTAAAAAATGCTTCATGATGATGTAGGAAGTGTTGGCATATGGCTTTGTGAGATCGGTATTGGCTACTTGTGTTGTTATTGATGCAACTAGAGTCTACAATTTGGTCTGCAGTATCAGTTATGCTTGTACTGGCAAAGAATCTAAGTCTTTGTATTCTACCGACAAAGAGAGTGTAGAACAGGACATCTAGTTGATATGTTGATGTGATCACTTCACCAGATCATTGTTTCATGGTGTGGATCTCCTAGAAATCTTTCTTAGCACGTACACTATCCTACTAAAGAGTTTTGTGGTATTGTATTAGTCAGAATTTGAGTTAAGTGGTTCAGTAGAATGAATCATGGCTTACTTTTCATTGCGGCTGACATGTTTGATGTGGCGTATCATGGATGTATGTGGAGTATGTATTTTTGATATATCTTATGTTTTGGAACCTTGTTTTGGGTCCCTACTAAATTCTAGCCGACTTGTGTAGGTACGCTTCATTTTCTAGTTAGAGTTTTGGGCTGACATAAGCAAAAATATTGTATCTTGTTGAGAACACAACATGTATTAAACTCTTGGGTTAGCAGATATATAAAGAAGATCGAAATCATTTTACGTATGATAGATAGTGTGTGCATGTGTGATAGGGGTATGTGTGAAAAGAGTGAAATAAGTTGTTTGGAGGACAGAAAAGTGCAGAGCAGAGCATAGCAAGATCAGAAGTGTGATCCGGTTGAGAGATCCAGAATATGATTTTGAGCTTCATTGGAACTGAATTTTGGCATTTTTAGATGTTGTACTCTTAGTTCAAATTTTTTTGTAATCTATATTATAATTGTAAGGAAGTGAGCCTCTTTCTTGAGCAGTGAGCTCTAGGAAGTGTGCCTAAATGCAAGTGCATTCCCCTCTTTTATTTTACTTTTAATAGAGTAAACTTTTTGGATTAATCTCCACCATGGTTTTTCCCCTGATAGGGTTTCCATGTAAAAATATCTAGTGTTATGGTGATTATTGATGTGACTGCATGTTTTCATCTGTTATGTGTTGTTAATGTTATATAAAGTTCTATTATTGTTGTTGATGGCTTTTAGATCTATTTTTCAAATCAAAATTATTGAACACTGATTCACCCCCCTCTCAGTGCTCCTTGCATCCAACAATTGGTATCAGAGCAGGTTCCTCTTCTAAAGCTTAGCAACTTGAGGTGAATCTTGAACTACAATGGATGCTAGTGGTCTTCAACAAAAACTAATGGTGGCACTTGATGATCTTGATCAATCTAAGGCAGAGGTCATGGAACTTAAGGTAAATCTTGCAAATGTTGAAAAATTCATTCAATCACTGAAGGACAAGATAAATGAATCAAGGGAAAAGAGAAAGGAACTATGTGACTAGTTGAAGCAGAAGGAAAATAAAGGTCCAAATGATGTCCATTTAAATCAAACCCTAAAAGAGATAACAGGAGAATGTGAGAAGCTAGCCAAGGACAATGCAACTCTAAGACTTGAAATGAAATCTGTGGCAATGAATTTTA
>VDFB02006488.1:0-26796 GCA_007258455.2 Sequoia sempervirens
TACCATGGTGAAAATCTGGAAAATAGGCACCATGTGTAGTTGACTCTACTCCTTTGTCTACTATTATTCTAATTTGACATCCATGTACATAGTCCACTACCCTATACATATCCCTTATCCCTGTACATACTACCTATCCCTGTATTTATCAACTATCTTTCTTATCCATCACTTGTATATACCATTTGTAATAAGTGGTAGTCTTTCCCATAACTTGGAACGATTGACATCGAGTGTATTTCATATCCCCCATTTTACCCTATTCATAATCAATTGGTCTTATACTCAACTAGGGGAAAACACTTGACGTGCATCATATTGGTTCTTCCATTGGCTGTGTTGAAGACATAAAATCATAGAAAAATCCAAAAACATCACAAAATGACCTAAGAAAACACAAAAACATTAGAAAACTTCAAAAAGACAAAAAAATAAAAACATGTCAAAAATACAAAAAAATAGAGTCAGAGTCAGTCGCACTTGTCTGTCTTTCTCGTTTGTCGAACTATATTGCCTCTATGACTGAACGTAGGCAAGGCCATCTGTCGATGTGCCCCCGAGGCATTAGGTGAGTCTGTTTAGGTTTATCTGTATAAAATCATGACTCAATCCATATGTCTATATGACAAGGTCATTGGTCATGTCGAACTATGAGGTCTTTGCATGTATAACATAGCAAGGCCATCAATCAATGAGCTCCCGAGGCCGCACTAGGTTAGTCCATTAGGGTTCATCACATTAGCTATCACACATGTCTTCTATTTGTAGTCAGTCTTGTCATTCAAAGTCAAGTCGGACTATGAGGTCTTTATGTGTATAACATAGGCAAGGCAAGGCCATCAATCGATGAGCCCCCGAGGCCGCACTAGGTCAGTCCTTTAGGGTTTGTTGTCACACATAGTCAATTGTCCACACATCATATGAACAAGTCAACAATGTCTCTAGGTCAAATCAAACAAATTGCCAAAGAAACAATCAAAACAAATTAACTAATGTCTACCATAGGATGTGTCCTTCTTGGAGACATACATCATCAAAATAATCAACCTCTATCTTATTCAGGATGAGTCCTTCCTGAATATTGATATCAACGAAACAATTTATGTTTTATACAGGATGAGTCCTTCCCGCATATTGACATTGTCAAACAATCAAACATAGCCTTACACAAGTTATCACATCAATGACATCTGGCTCAACGTCTTATACAATACATGTCTTTCTAAAACCAGGCTTTGTCATGCCTTATACATATGGTCATAACATCAAAACTAGACTCAAAGTCTTATTCGGTACGTGTATCTCCTGGAATCAGGCTCTATCAATCAATCCTTTTATCAATCAAAACAAATCAAACAAACATATCAAGATTTGGAAAATATTTTACTGGCTTATTGACTTTATGGCTTGTTTAGCCTATCATTTCATTTGACTTTATGATGGGAATTATGTTACTAGCTTTCTCAAGGATGTCCCATGAAGGATTTAGAGAAGCAACGATGTATCAGAATTCCATTTTCTTTGACTGTTGTTTGTCAACTGTCTTTTAAATTTGATTTTTAGTCATGTTACTAGTTTCCTTAAGGATGTCCCATCAAGGATTTAGAGGAGCAATGATGTCTCATGACCCATCTTTTATTTTGTTTGATGTCTGTGGTTTTTCTTGATAAAAATACTAGGGAAATTGTGCCCTTAGTATGAGTTACGACAATCCTTGTCTACGATTGTCTATTGTTAGCAAGTGGATGACCTTGCACACCTTGATCTATGTCATATCATGGTGTTTTTCTCCATTTGTATTAGTCCCACCCAATGATGATAAAGTGAAACACCTTTTGTGATATAGTGAAACATTGAAGATTGCTAATACTAACATCCATCTCATTTTTTTATTATTTCTCAATCTTTCTTTCCGCACTAACAGTTCTTCTTTCTTGCATTATGATGGAGTCCTATGACACACAAAAATATATATCATCCTGCATACACATTCATGTTAGAAAATATCATTTCCAAATCACACATCATCAATCATACATACATCTTGCATTTGAAATATAAAAAAATATAGGCATTTATTATATCTAGGACATCATGGCATAATAGACATTTACCATCATAGATTACATGTCATAAGAATTCCATGTACATAACAAATGTAAATACATACACCACATTACATCTGTATAGCATCACATGTAGAAAGCATTGTACATATAACATCATATTGCATTTCATAATTATAAATTGCATACATAACATACATCAACATCATAAATATTAATGCATACATCATCATATAGAATCAACATCACATCATAGGCTGCATAAACACATCATAAAGTAGATATGCTTATCCATCACATAGGCATATCATATAAACATAACATGTATAAATAAACGATTGCATGATCAATAAATATAAATAAATATCATGAGAATTGCCACCAAAATCACATAATGAATATCATGAGAATTGTCACCAAAATCACACACACACACACACACACACACACACACACACACACACACACACACACACACACATATATATATATATATATATATATATATATATATCCCTCAAAAGTGTCACATCATAATGTCATAATGTATCAATAAATATGGAAGCCTGCAGGCTATATGATCATAATACAATGTCATGGTACATATCAAGAAATGTCCCTATACCGAACTACCATTGCTGTCATGACTGGAGTGTGTGGATGAATGATGTTGAGAGCTTGATGCCCTATGACCTGAATGTGGCATGTTGTATGGACCAGCTCTGTGTGGTTGCTCAAGACCCTCTATGTTGACTGTCTTGGTGTGGGTCCTAGTCTGGGACCTCTGACTATGTGCCTCTAAAAAGCTTGGGGCCCATCTCTCTGGAGGAACTGCTGCCTCATATAAATCTCTGTAATAAGTGGCCTCTCCCCAGCTCTGACTAACTCTCTAGAAAATGCAGTTGTCAGCCCAATACATAGAGCTCTAATCTCTATAAATCTCTGCTTGGTCTCCTACCTCTAAGCTATGGCCCAATCTCTATCCATGAAGGCTCTTTCCCTCTCCATCTGTAACACATCTTGCTCAGACATCATGACCCTCATATGCTCCTCCAAAGATGCAACCTGGGCAAGAAGTGTAGTAGTGTCAGGATCAACTACCCCTATGTCAACCTATCTCACCCTATGCACACCATCATCCTCATCCTCCAACTCCTCCAAAATACTATCTCAAATCTCTCGCTCTTGATCATCATCATCCTCATCATCATCCTGATAGGCACCAAGTAAGCCTAGGCATCAATCTATGCCTCCTTTGCATCAACCTCTAGAATGGCCTCCTCTACGGGATGCTCCTCATCTCTACCAATCTCAGCATGCACCTCCTCCCCACATTTGCCAATATCGAGCATGTACACATCCTCCTCCTCCCATCCCTCTTCATGGATAGGTGATAATGGTGGCCCTTGTCCCCTCCATCCATGCCTCCCTCTCCCACCACCTTGTTGACCATCTCCACCACCATCTTCATCATCGCCATCACCACCTCCACCTCTCTGACCTCTGCCTCTACCATGCCTATCGCATGGTATTGTCCCTCACCGCTCTATTGACATAGCCTGATCTAGATTTGTAAGGGGTATCAACCTATAAATGGACCACCACTGATCATAAGCCTCTATAGTACCTGGATCGGCCACACCATCTCTCCATCCCCACCGAAATGCCTGCAACACATCAATATATGCCTCAGTAGTGGCCACTGGAATCTTTGGACCCCATAGAGTGATCTTTCACGAAGACCTCGCAAACTTTGCCTATCCTTTAGGCACATACTACACCTCTCTGAACTGTCTAAACATGTGACATAGTTTTCCCAATCAGATACTGTGTTTGGTGGCAATAGGGAGAATTATCATCCTCATCTGACCACTCTGGACATCCCAAGTACGGTCTCCATGTGAACTATACCATAGTATCAATGGCATGTCTAAAGTATCTGGTATCTCCCATATGGTGTTGAGTATTAGCCCCCACATAATGGAAGGCATAAGGTGCTCCATGCTTCACATCAACTATAACTGGCAGACAAAAGATGGCAATGTGTTCCCACACCCATACCATCAAGAGCGTGGTACCACAACTCATCGGTTGTGCCTCTTGATAGGCTATGTCATGCAAATGAAAATATAACATGTTGAGTAGACAAGGACCCCAAGCATACACCTCCCGACGCTCTAACATACCAACCAACATCTCCCCCCAACCCATAGGAAAACCATGACCTCAACGGTCAGGAAGGACTATACCACCTATCAGTGTACACAATAGATAGTCTAACTGTCTATATCTTTGTGCTAGTACATGCCACCTAATCTCATAATGGTCAAAGCCTAACTCTCTGATATCAACATGAGGATAGTATCTACACATCTCAGCGAAACCCCTCTAGGTATTATATATCACCCTCGTGCCTTTGATAGGAAGTCTCAAAATCCTGTAGACATCCTCCAATGTAATTGTCGCCTCTCCAGTACGCAAGTGAAACAAGGAATTCTCTAAGTGCCACCGCTCGCATAATGCTGTCAGTAGACCCCAGTTTTCCCAAATGGTGGGCATGTCTGTCACATGGAGAAGACCCAAATGCCATAGGAACCATTTCTCTGCGCTTCGCAAACTATGTCAAAAGCAAAAAATTAATGGTCTCAACTCTCGCATATACATAGAATCCAAAACAACCTGCAATGGCATTATACATACCTCATGTCAGTATCAATCACCTATCCTAATGCAAAGTGACAGAATCAAATGCTAGTTAAATGTGTCATTATTTTGTAAATGCATCATTATTTTGCAATTGCGTTACAGGAAACCAAATGCATCATTTTATTTTACAAATGTGTCATAAAATGTCATATGCATCATTTTGCATCACAAGTGCATGCATAAATAACAAATGCATCTAAAAATCAAATATGCCTCTCTATCGATGCATAACAATATCCTACTACATGAAAATGTGTAAATAAAATATCAAATGCGTCGAAATGTTTTCACATGCATTGAAAATAAAACAAATGTGTTGACTATAAATGCAAATGTGTACCAATTTTTCGCATGCGTCGATTACAAAAACAAATGCATCAAAATTTTAAAACCTACGCTAGACAATACACGTAAATTTACAAATGTGATGATCCGCATACATATGCGTTGATAACAAATTCAAATGCAAATTTCTAATACAATGATGCATGATGAAAATTGATATTAAATGCATAAAAAAGTGCGAAAACCTAAAATTCAAAAGTCAATATTTAGGTACATACCGGGGGGTCTGTGTTGGTTGGCCACCTGAAGGTTCGGATCCTGTATGCTCGATGGTGGGTGTGCAGAATGAGAGACATCTTCGCTGAGGGCGCAGAGCAAAAATCTCAAATCTCAAAGCTATGTGGGTAAAAATGAATGGGTTTTTACCCCATTTTCTATTTATACCTAGGTTTTTGGTAGCATTCCTTTCTACTGGCCATGTCAACTTTGAACTTCAATTGACCCATACCCATCCTTCACACTTCCAACTTCAATTTCGTCAACTCCACTACATTTTTGGCTATCCAGTGGACTGATGGGGACTATTTCCAAACTCTTTTTGACATTTGTTGAAAAGTTGTCAATTTTTCTGAGGGGGCATACCTTCACCTGTTTAACACTGTGGCATTCTTGGGGCATAATTTTTTATTGATTTTCTTTGACACAACGCCTCTGGTTTAAGCCTGTGACTTCAATATTCTTCATAATTTGTATTTTTAATGGTCATGATTAAATAATGTCAATTATTTAATTATTCTCTAAAGTTTTCATTTCTTCTATTAATTAAATAATCTTAATTATTTAATTAATTCACACTTTTCTTTATTCTATCTGATTAATTAAATAAACGCTTTTTATTTAATTATGTTAGTAATTAACCTTATCCTTCTTCTTCAATTAAATAAATTCTTATTTAATTTACCTTCATCATATGTCAACTATATTTAAATAAATACTTTATATATTTAATTATTCATTTAAATCCCTTCGTCACTTAATTAAATAAATCTTATTTATTTAATTATTTTTCAAATATCAAATCTTAAATTAAATGAATTATTTAATTCATAAATTATATTTTAACACGTTCCTCTATATTTAGATAATTGTGTAAGTTATCTAAGTATTCACTCTTGCTCGACTTGAGATCTATTTTAATCAATCGGTTAACTCCTGATTTAATGTCTGTGTTGCTTGCATGAATAAACTTTTGTCATATCATTCAATCATCTAGTTCTAACTCATTTTCATGTACATGTGTATTAATTAAATATTCCTATTTAATTAATTAAATCTTGTGCATTCGTTCAAACAGAGTGTTGCTTTAATCCATCTTTATCATTTTCATGCAAAGACTATTCTTCTATTTTTGAATACCAAACTAAAAGATTAAATCATTTATTTAATCTTTATTTCTATTTCTAATTTGTATAACTCATGTCACTACTAAAAACTATCAGAATGCATGTCTAATCTGTCGATCTCAACCATCCATTGATCTTTCAATCCTGACCTATCATTCGAATGATCAATTTTCTATAAATTGATTTGTCATTCATCATTCCAATCTCTCTCGAAATCATATGACTTTTAGAGAAATTATCTTGAATCTTCAATGTTTTATCTTAATCACAACACTTAGGCTATGCTTGCACACAAATATTGAAAATATGAGGGCAAGTACACTACACAGATGAAACGGAGAAGGATAATGGAGGTTATTCAACGAAATTGATCACATGTTTGGTAAAATAGTTTCTTATATGCATGTTGTTCTTAGATTTCTTTTGTGCTCGATTATCTAAGCTTTGAGGATTGGTTAGTATAGTTTTAATTTCTTAACTCTCTTGTGTGTTTTTCTCTAAGCTACACCATCTACTTTGCATCCTGATGATGGATCATGGAGTTCGATCTGAAACGTTGACGTAAAAAAATGTAACATGGTTTTAATCCAAAAATCATATTACAACTTTATCATGGATTGTGGAAACTTCATGGTTTTAAATTAATTTATGGTCAACTTATTCTAGTTAAATATTAAATTACACTAAAAAAGGGGTAAAAAAATTATTCAAACTAAAACAAAGATTACACACCCTTTTCAATCTCCACTAAATGGTCCATGTTGGGATTATGGATGCACAGTCCTTGAAGCTGCAGTCTTCGATGGAGGACCTTTAAGCCAGGAAAGATAATCAACCACCCAGAAAGTGTTGCAACTAGGCATGCACAATGGAGATTCTATATTGATATGATATATATTGATTAAAAGGATTGATTGGATATCTGATTGATATCTTGATATATTACAAATGTACAAGATGCCTTGAATATATAGGCATGAGCTAAACCCTAATATGCATGAGATGTTGCCATTTGTCTTGATCTAACAACATGTGACAACATGATGTTAACCCTAATGGTGATGATCATTAAATGAGGGGATAAGTCTAGAAGGAATCTTATCTCCTACAAATAAGGAAGGGAATATTATCCCATTTATTAAATGATTTATCTAATAATGCAACCTAGGACTTAATTAATTAAATGCAAGACCTAAGTTAACTTATGCTAGTGTAATAATTAATTAACTACACCAACACCCCCCCATAAGTGCAACTTAGGGAGGAAGATGCAATGATTATGCAAGATGATGATGGGTCCCAGCTACAAGGCCATGTTAGGTACCCATGTACATGATAGATGCAGAAAAATCTCCCACATCCGGAGAAAAGGGGAAAACCCAATGGGAACAAAACCCCTCTCCAAAAGAGAGATGAAAATGCAAAAAGACGTGAGATAGGATGGGAAGGAAAGGATGGAGGACTCCCAAATACCCCCCAAGTACAACATCCGTCACATGGATACAATATAATCAAAATCCCCCCCATAGGAGGGAAAGAGAGAGACTATATAGCCCCCCAAGAAGATGATATCACTTGCAAGAAAGGTAAGTGTCTGAAGACAGAACAAGATCCAATGTCGAAAAACAACTTGTCTCCCTTTCGGAAGAAACAAAACCAAATGCAAGTGCAAAGATGCTTCCCATTCCGGATAGGAATTGAAGGAAGGAAGGATGAAGATGGATGCAGATGATGTCTCTGAACTCTGCTCAAGTGTCTCCTTGCCTGATGAAGAAGATGCCATAGTCCCAAACAATGAAGAGGGTGACAAATCAGGACAATGCAGAAACTGATGTTGAACAATATCCAAAGATGGTGATATGATGAATGTGATGGAGACTTGATAGCCCCCCCTGAATGAAGTGTCTTCAAAACCACTGAAGGAAGTATGAAGCAAATACAATGGTAAATGTTGAAGAAACCTCAAGTCTTGAATGGAATGACAGGGAAGAAGTCTCGGATATGAAATGTCTGAAGAGAAACCAAGTGCCTCCAAGATGGTCTCCGAATTCCCAATCAAGGTTGAGACAAAGAAATGAGGAGACTCAAAACAACTCTCCAAAGCCAAATCTGAATAGAGGAGCGATACCCCCTCAAGAATGTCCTCCAAACCTGTAGAAGTAGCCAAGTCAGTGATACCTGAAATGAAGCCATCATGTGAAGTCAAGTTTGAAAAATAGAATGTGTCCTGATGGATGATGATAGTGGAAGCCTCAATCAATGATTCTGGACAAGGAATCACTGAACATGAAGGGATACCATCTGTCTCTGATGAAGAAGAAGCACTGAAAGGTACCTTGTCAACCTCTTCAAAAAGATCAAGGTAATCAACTTCCTGCACAACACTAGCATCATGGGGAACTTGATTTGAAGCAAGACATTCTGAAGCATGACCATTGGGGAATGGTGGAGAATCTGAATCTCCATAGATCTCCCAAAGCTTAGTCCAAAGAATGTGAGGACAATCACAATGATCAATAGTACTTAGAACATCACAATCAACTTGCATAGAAATGATCTCCAAAATAGTATATCTGCTGCAACTCCAAGAAAGTTCATGAATACCTTCACTTGGATGAGGAACAATACCAAATAGATGTGGCAACAAATCAAGTGATTGAAGATGGTGGCAGATCCCATCTCGCCATTGTTGATAGTTACCCTTGTGCAACATAGTCAAAGGAGAACATGCAAGCCCCATAATGAAATTTCTCCAAAAAAAAAATACAAAGACAAATGACCTTCAATAGAAAATAAATACTTTCAAATATGATGTACAACTGAAGTGATGCAACCCGGATAAAAAAAAAAATCTTCCCAAGCTTCAAAATAACCAGGTTATTGATCAAATACACCAAATTGAAAAAACTATTGTGCAAGAGTACCTGGAGCTGAAACTGATCAAGGGGCTGAACTGATGAAAAGGATTTCTGAATCACCTTCCTGATGCCGCTGGAATCACTGAAATCCGACGAGCGGTTGCGAAGATACAAGCTTTTATGTCCAAATTAGGGTTTTGTCTTCAGTTGGATGTAGAATTTTCTGCAAGCAAAATTTTGCAGAATGGATGTCACCACTGGAAAGTACGCAAAATTCCCTTTCCGACAGTATATCGTTTGCAAAAAATTGATACCCTGGGTGAAAGTTATGATCAAATGAAAAAAAAGGCCCTGATTGGGCACCTGCAGGCTAATCAGGGGCAAAATATAAGCACCCCGGGTGCTAAGTCTCGGTCACTCATATGACCGTAGCAAATATAGTGGCAAAAAAAATGTGCGCCACCCCTGGTGGCGGCCGGGCGGAGATGCTGGTGGTGCCGCTAGTAGGAGACACCGCCGGTGGTTGAACTGTCGGTGGTCGGCCGGAACAAACTCTGGTGATAGAATGGTCGCCGATGAATATGCCGGCAGACGGGAGTTTGTGATCGCCGGCGACGAAAAAAACACACCAACAGGTGCGGACCGAAAAAAGAACACAGGCCCGGCAGGGAGAACACTGGCCGGAAGAGACCACCGGCGAAGGGAGTGGACTCCACTTGGACGGGATGGTGTGATGGGATGGGTCCGTCCAGAGTACGACCCTGCAAAAAATGGCCGACAAAGTCTTTCCTGCACAGGCATTCAATGTGGCCGACAACCAAAAAGAATTTCTGCAGACTTTAAAATATAACCGACCAAGATATAAATATTGATTTTTAATATTGCATATATGCAATTAAAAATCAAAAATAAAATGCCAATTATATAAAAAAGAACAAATCCTCCAAAAAAGCTGACCGATAGATTTATTGAAGCCGATGGAATAAAAGAGGATGCCGACAGGAGAATATAATACCAGGTCACCCAAATTTTTTCTTTTGCAACTATATAAAATCCACAAATAATATATTTTTTGCCAAATAATATAAATAAAATGCCCTGATTTTTTTCTAAAAATAGAAAATGGCTTGCGTATAAAAAT
Source organism: Sequoia sempervirens (assembly GCA_007258455.2). Lineage (NCBI taxonomy): Eukaryota > Viridiplantae > Streptophyta > Pinopsida > Cupressales > Cupressaceae > Sequoia > Sequoia sempervirens. The sequence continues at coordinate 10,460 of VDFB02006488.1, forward strand.
TTTTTGCCTCAGAGGACAACTGCAAAGGGAGATTTTTTGCTGCAAATTGTACGGATAGTACGATTGATTTTGCAAACCCTAAAAATACCTCTGAAGCTCTCGAGTTGATGTATCTGATTTTGATGAATGGGCAGGTGATCCTAGGGTTTCGAGGCCTTCTGAAGACAATGGCGAGCTCGGATTTGACTCTATCTGCTTCAGAAATCAGCTTGGTCCCTGGGTGGAAACAAGTAGCCTTCAATGGAAACCTTCAAGCCTGCAAGAATCTCGCACACCAACTTTCTTGATCGAGGGTTGACGTTTCACTGGATAGGCTCTGATACCATGTTGGAGCTGAGATATAGCTTTGATACCATGTTGGGATTATGGATGCACAGTCCTTGAAGCTGCAGTCTTCGATGGAGGACCTTTAAGCCAGGAAAGATAATCAACCACCCAGAAAGTGTTGCAACTAGGCATGCACAATGGAGATTCTATATTGATATGATATATATTGATTAAAAGGATTGATTGGATATCTGATTGATATCTTTATATATTACAAATGTACAAGATGCCTTGAATATATAGGCATAAGCTAAACCCTAATATGCATGGGATGTTGCCATGTGTCTTGATCTAACAACATGTGACAACATGATGTGAACCCTAATGGTGATGATCATTAAATGACGGGATAAGTCTAGAAGGAATCTTATCTCCTACAAATAAGGAAGGGAATATTATCCCATTTATTAAATGATTTATCTAATAATGCAACCTAGGACTTAATTAATTAAATGCAAGACCTAAGTTAACTTATGCTAGTGTAATAATTAATTAATTACACCAACAGTCCAAATTTTGTGACAAATCTAGGGGTAATTCACCCCTATCCACAATGTTTCAATTCTACAAATGATTGGAGGCCCATTTAGCCAAAAAATCTACAACTCCATTCCATTCTCTAGGAATGTGATAGAAAGTAACAAATTCCAATGAAGCACACAAATTAAGAATTTTTTTTATAATCAAAGATAAATGCCAACTGGAATCTTCTAATTGTTGTCTCTTCAACAAAGTCACCACCACTTGAGAATAAAATTCACAAAAGATCCTTCTCCACCCAAGAGTGCAACCATGCTCCGTAGCATTGTTGCAAGTACGAGCTAGTTTTTTTGTGTTGTCATTAATGTTGTCATTGATGTCAACACGGTTTTGTATGTTGCATATTTTACATGTATTGTTGAGTTGTTGGTGAGATGTTGTGAGTACATGGAGCTATCTTTATGGTGTTGCAGATGTGCTAGTTGATGAGTTTCCAAGTGCTTTTGAGAAAATTAATAAATAAGTAAAGTCAGAAGAATGAATGTGTTCAGAACATGCTCCAGTATGTGCTCCACATTTCTCCTATGTTAATCTTATGTTTGTGTAGACCTAAAGGTGATTTAGTGGTCATATATGTTGAGTCTGAGCTTTTGGTGAGATGGTATGTGAAATTTGTGTCCACCAGTATGTGTGTTCTACCAGCAGAATCAATGTTCTATGGATTGGGAGAAATATTGTTCATCTACAATTTTTCTCTATTTCATTTCAAATCTTGTGGATCTGGGATATTTCTTGTGAAGGTCTTTCCTATGCTCTGGTGGAGAGGTTTGGAGTTTGGTAATCCGGAAGTCATGTTTCATTATTTTTGTGTGTGTCTGCATAGTCTAAATTGTCTAATGAAAGAAATTTAGTGATTGAAGCTCGTTGTTCTTGTTACGGATGTACCTGGAAGGTTCTGAGATGTATTCTTGTGATTAAGGAAGTTTTTTGTGGTATCTGCGTTTCATTATCATGTTGGAAAGTGTGTGCATCATTGTTCATTTGTGTTTTCATTAGGTTTTGTCAACCTAGTGTTTACACTTCATTCAGAGAATAAAATCTAATTAAATGTGTAGAAGATTCGAGATTTTTTTTTGGTGTTGGTTATATTTTTTATTGGTCCATTCTTATTCCTTTTCACTGTAGGAATTTAGAGTTGCCAACCTAATTTGAATTTATGAAATGATGTATTGTGGCTGACCTTGGAGAAAAGTTTCTAAGGTTGAGAATAGTATAAAAGCAAGTCGAGTTGTGAAGAATGGAATGAAAATGTGATGCAAAGTGACAAAAGTGTGCTAGAAATCATAAGAGAAGTGTGTGCGAGTGAGTTGTGATAGTAGTTTTTCAGTTTGATGAAGGTAATGAATTGAAGGTTTTTGTAATCTTGTGAATGTGCTTTAATTGCAGTGGTGGATCTTTTATTCTCTTTTGTATCTGTAGGCAATGAGCCTTTGCAATTGGATAGTGAGTCCTCTTTTGGGCAGTGATCCCTTGACAGTGAGCCTCTGTATTCAGTTTATAATTTTTATATTATGAGTTAACCCTCACTGTGGTTTTTCCCTTATTGGGTTTTCCATGTAAATATCTAGTGTTCATTGTGTTGCTTTACTTTCTGTTATTTATGTTTCATTCTTATATTTAATAACGAAATAGTGTGGTTGAAGATTTGATAAGTGATAAAATTTTTAAGATTGAATTTGTGTGACAACTGATTCACCCCCCTTTTAGTTGTCCCGCACTTGTTTAACAATTGGTATCGGATCCTGTGGTTCCTTGTGTAGAACTTATTTGCTTAAGGAAGATCTGATGGTGCACAAATTGGAAATCCCTATGTTTGATGGATCTAACTACAAAGATTGGAAGGGACAGATGAGAGGATATATTATCTCTCTTGGTTTCAAGACCTAGAAGGTTTTTGAGAATAAGTATACACTTTCGTCTGGTGGTATTAATTCTACAAATGACATCTCTTCTTATGAAGAAAATGAGAAGGCAAAATATGCAATTTGTAGTGGTTTATCTAAAAATGAGCGAATTAAGGTCAATTCTCTAAATACTTTATATGAATTCTAGAAGAAGTTGGAATAAATGTATGAGGGAAATGAAAAGGTGAAATTAACAAAGAGACTGGTGAGAAAGCATAGATTTGTGAGCTTGAAGATGGAAGATGGTGAATAATTTACAAGTTTCTTTCACAAGGTTGAATAGACTGCAAATAAAGTTAGAAATCAAGGAGGAAAGCTATCAGATGAAGAAATAATTGAGAAGATCATGATTACCCCACTGGACTACTACAATGATAAAATCTCTATGATTGAAGAAATGTATGATCCTAAGAAGTACACCTTGGAACACTTTTTCGACACCTCGCAAGCATTTGAATTGAGAAAGTTCCAAAAATATGACAAGATAGAAGGAAAGACATAAATGAAATTTAAGGCTATGAAGATTGAGGAGGAACCAGATAGCGATGGTGTTGATGAGTTGGAAGCTAACTTCACCAGGAAGTTGAAGAAAGGTATTAGAAAGTGTAAAGGTATGTTACCCTTTAAATGCTTTAGTTGTGGTAATATTGGTCATTATTTTTCAAGATGTCCGAATAGGGCTACACATAAGAAGAACAAGGATTATAAAGATAAGGATAGGAAGGATAAAAGTATAAGAAGTTGTACTATGTTAAGGAAGAGGTTGGTATTTTTGATGATGAATCTGACAATGAAGTTGATGATAGTGAATGCTTATTCTTAGCTTTGGAAAGTAAATCTGTATCCACTAACCCTGAAAAATGTGTAAGTAAGAAGGCTCTGAAGTTTAAGAAGAATAGGATGGAAGGTACTTTGGTTACCACTTTTCATGCAAGATAGGATGAAGACTACTATGTAATTGATAGTGGATGTTAAAATCACATGACCAGAGATAAGAGTAAGTTCACTAAAGTTAAGAGGTATGATAGTGGTTTAGTTATGTTTAGTGATGATTCAAGAGCTAAGATCTGTGGTAAAAGTTCAATTAGTTTTGATGGAGTGCATAGCATTGATAATGTGTATTATGTGAAGGGTTTGATGCATAACCTTCTAAGTGTTGGTCAGATGTGCAACAATGGCTTTAAGCTTGTGTTTCAGAACAATAGCTGTGAAATTAGGAAAGGATCCAGAAATGGAGATATGATTGCTACTGGAAGAACTCATGGAAACATCTATTAGCTAAAAGGAGTTGATGTTCATTTTCTTGTATCTCAAATCAGTGAAAGTTGGTTATGGCACCGAAGAATGGGAAATGTGAACTTTGATAACCTAGTCAAGATAGTGTGAAGGAGATTGTTCGAGGACTACCTAGAATCACAAGACCTACTAATGCCATCTATAGAAGTTGTCAATTGGGGAAGCAGAAAAGATGTAGATTTAAAGGAAAGGAACATTCTACTACTAGAATGCTGGAATTAGTACATATTGATCTTTGTGGTCCAACTAAGACTGGAAGCCTAAATGGTGAAAAATATTTCATGTTGCTTATTGATGATTACACTCGAATGACATGGGTTGCTTTTCTTAGAGAAAAGAATCGGGCCCTAGATAGGTTTAAAGTATTCAAATCAAGAGTGAAGAATGAAGTAAATCTAAAAATCAAGTGTTTGAGATCTGATAGAGGTGGTGAATTCACTTTTGGTGAATTTAATGCATTATGTGAGAACCACGAAATAAAAAGACAATTTTCTTCTCCAAGAACCCCTCAGCAAAATGTGGTAGCTAAAAGGAAAAATAGGACAGTTCAGGAAGCTGCTAGAACTATGATGAAAGAGTCTAATGTACCAGATGTATATTGGAGAGAAGCAATACATATTGTTGTTTATGTCCTTAATAGAGTTCAAATTAGGCACAACAACACAAAGACACCTTTTGAGTTATGGACTGGTAAGACTCCTACTATGAAATATTTTGAAGTATTTGGAAGCAGATGCTACATTAAAAGGGATGATGAAAATCTTGGAAAGTTTGATGCTAGATGTGATGAAGGAATATTTCTTGGATACTCTACTACTAGCAAGGCATACAAATGCTTTAACAAAAGATTGAGAAATATCATTTAAAGTGCTAATGTGAAAGTTGATGAAAACATATGCAGACCTATTGAGATAAGTGAAGTTGAACCTGTTGATCCTATCTGCAGACATACACCTAAAGAAAATAAGAAGGAAGAAGAAGAAGAGAAAGAAGAAGAAGAGAAAGTGGAAGAAGAATAAGAAGAAGAGAATGAACCGGAACCTACTACTAGGACTCCTAAATATGTATAGAAGAATCATCTGGAAGATTAGATAATTGGAGACAAGAGTGAAGGTGTGAAGACAAGAAGAAGAGTTGCAGTTGAGGTAAATTTGTGTTTACTTTCTAAAATAGAACCTAAATCTGTAAAAGAAGCATGTGAAGATGAAAGTTGGGTGAGAGCTATGAAAGAGGAACTACATTAGATAGAAAAGAATCAAACATGGGAAATAGTCCCTAGACCTATGAACAAAAATGTGATTGGCTTAAAATGGGTGTTCTAGAAAAAACTAAATGAAAGTGGAGAAGTAGTAAGGAATAAGGCAAGACTGGTATGCAAAGGATATTCACAAGTTGAAGGTATAGATTTTGAAGAAACATTTTCCCTTGTAGCTAGAATGGAAGCTATAAGAATGTTTTTTGCATTTTCTACACACAAGGACTTCAAGGCATATCAGATGGATGTTAAGTTAGCTTCTCTAAATGGAGAGTTGGAGGAAGAAGTGTAAATGGAGCAACCTGAAGGGTTTCAGTTGTACGAAAAGCTGAACATGGTTTGTAAATTGAAGAAATCATTATATGGATTGAAGCAAGCTCCCAGAGCTTGGTATGCAAGACTGGATAGATATCTGACAAAGCAAGGATTCAACAAAGGTTATACAAACAACAACCTCTACTTCAAAGTGTAAGGTAATAAGATGTTGATTATAGTTCTTTTTGTTGATGATATCAACTTTGGTGGAAATGAAGGCATGTGTGAAAAATTTGTTGCAGAAATGCAGAATGAATTTGAGATGTTTATGATTGGTGAATTGAGTTTATTCCTTGATCTACAAGTGAATCAAACTAATAAAGGGATATTCATTTCACAATTTAAGTATGTAAAAAAATTGTTGAAAATTTTTGGGATGGAGGATTCTAAACTAGTTTGTATTCCTATGGTAACCAAATGTAAGATGAGCAAGGATGATTATTCTGCTAAGACTAATCAGAGCAAATACAGATCCATGATTGGCAGATTGTTGTATCTTACTACTACCAGACCAAATATTATGCATGTAGTTTTTTTAGTTGCTATATTTCAAGCAAATCTTAGAGAAGCACATCTTATAGCTGTAAAAAGGATATTTATATATCTTAAAGGCACACCAAATTATGGATTATGGTACCTTAAGAGTAATGATTTCACTCTGAGTGCCTATACTGATGCTAGTTGGGTTGGATGTGTAGATGGTCCGAAGAGTACTAGTGGTGGTTCTTTCTTTCTTGGTGAAAGACTAGTTTCATGGCTGAGTAAAAGCAAGACTCAGATTCTTTATCCACTATAGAGGAAAAATACATTGTTGCAGCATCCTATTGCACACAGGTTCTATGGATGAAGCAAGCTCTAAAATACATTGGTGTGGTATGTGATGAGCCTATTTCTATTTTCTGTGATAATACAACTGCAATAATTTTTTTGAATAATTTGGTTATGCATTCAAGAATGAAGCACATATCTATCAAGTATCATTTTTTGAGAGAGAAAGTGTTGTAGAATGAGGTCAGACTAGAGTATGTGACAACAAAGGAACAAATTGTAGACATATTTACTAAAGCTCTTCTGAAGGATTATTTTAAGCATCTTAGGGAGAGTTTTGGGTTCACTGACCCTCCTAACTAGGTGCACATGAAGGTGCATCAGTCCAGTAAATTCATAGATTCTTCATTCATCTGGGCTGATAAATGGGTCTACTCTATAGGGGGAGTAGAAAAGGTTTTCATTGTTGTAGTATGAGTGTACTCCTAAGGGGGAGTAATTAGAGCAGTTGTTCTTTTCCATTGATGTCAAAGGGGGAGAAAAGGTTATGTGTTTCCATCAATGACAAAGGGGGAGATTGTTGCAAGTATGAACTAGTTTGGTGGTGTTGTCATTAATGTTGTCATTGATGTTAACATAGTTCTGTATGTTGCATATTGTGCATGTATGGTTAAGTTGTTGGTGAGATATTGTGAGTACATGGAGCTATCTTTATGGTGTTGCAGATGTGCTAGTTTGATGAGTTTCCAAGTGCTTCTGATAAAATTAATAAATAAGTAAAGTTAGAAGGAATGCATTCAAAACGTGCTCTAGTATGTTCTCTACATTTCTCATGTGTTAATCTTATGCTTGTGTAGACCTAAATGTTTGATAAAGGTGATTTAGTGGTGATATATGCTGAGTCTTAGCTTCTGGTGAGATGGTACATGAAATTTGTGTCCATTAGTATGTGTGTTCTATCGGAATAATCAATGTTCTATGGACTGGGAGAAATATTGTTAATCTGCAATTTTTCTCTATTTCATTTTAGATCTTGTGGATTTGGGATATGTCTTGTGAAGGTCTTTCCTATGCTCTGGTGAAGAGGTTTGGAGTTTGGTAATCTAGAAGTCATGTTTCAGTATTTTTGTGTGTGTCTGCATAGTCTGAATTGTCTGATGAAAGAAATTCAATAATTAAAGCTCGTTGTTCTTGTTGTAGATGTATCTAGAAGGTTCTAAGATGTATTCTTGTTCTTAATGAAGTGTGTTGTGGTATCTGCATGTCATTGTCATGCTAGAAAAAGCATGTGCATCATTGTTCATTTTTTGTTCTCATTAGTTTTGGCTGACCTAGTTTTTACACTTCATTCAAAGAATAAAATTTAATTAAGGAAGCGTGTAGAAGATTCAAGATTTTTTCTTTTTGGTGTTGGTTATATGTTTTATTGGTCCACTCTTATTCCTTTTGACTGTAGGAATTTAGAGTTTCCGACCTAATTTGAATTTATAAAATGATGTATTGTGATTGACCTTGGAGAAAAGTTTCTAAGGCTGAGAATAGTGTAAAAGCAAGTTGAGTTTTGAAAAATGGAATGACAGTATGATGCAAAGTGACAAAAGTGTGCCACAAATCATAAGAGAAGAAGTGTGTGTGAGTGAGTTGTGATAGCAATTTTTCAATTTGATGAAGGTAGTGAATTGAAGGTTTTTGTAATCATGTAAATGTGCTTTAATTGCAGTGGTGGATCTTTTTTTCTATTTTATATCTATACGAAGTGAGCCTCCCTATTGGATAGTGAGTCCTTTGTAGGTACTGAACCTTTGTATTTGGACAGTGAGTCCTCTTTTGGGCAGTGAACCTCTGTATTTAGTTTATAATCTTTATATTGTGAGTTAACCCTCATCGTGGTTTTTCCCTTATTGGGTTTTCCCTGTAAAAGTATGGTGTTCATTATGTTGATTTACTTTCTATTATTTACGTTTCATGCTTATATTTAATAATAGAATAGTGTGGTTGAAGATTTGATAAGTGATAAAGTTATAAGATTGAATCTTTGTGACAATTGATTCACCCCCCCTCTCAGTTGTCCTACACCTATTTAACAAGCATATAAAATGGCAAGAGCCTCCATCACATTATTAGTATGTAGACCCTTATAAACATAAAAGATAAATTGAATAGTCTCAGAACTATTCTTCCCAACACCCCCAATACTAGCATGAACAATACTTCCTTGAGAAGAACCATCTGTGTGGGTTTTCAACATACCATATGGAGGAGGAAACCATTCCCCTCCCTATTTATCTTTTGAAGAGGATGTCTGCATATATTTCTCATGATCTAGATAGCACCCTTCACAACACCACTTTGAAGAGGAATCTCCTGGATCCACACCCTCAACCAAGTCAGACTTAGCCAAAACAGTTTCTCCCAAAGAATGAATAAATTTTCACCACAAATGTTTCACAAAAGATTTCACATCTGGAAAAATCTTATGATTCATCTCCAACCAAATATGCTAGATAATAAAGGTCAGACCAAGAGCCCAAGTAACTTGAAGAAAGGAAGTCTTAACAAGGGTATTTCCCCACTTAGCAAAGAACTCATCCAAAGAGGAAACATACTAGCAAGCCTGGTTCAACACACCCCACTAGAAGTGCCATATCTCCCTAGATAAGGAACGTTGGAAGAAGAGATGAGAGACACTCTCCTCACCATCACAACAAAAAACAAACATCAAGGGACCCTGGAACCCATGCTTGGACAATATATCCCAAGTAAGACATCAATTCTGGACCACCAACCACATAAAAAAATTGCACTTGGGAAAAGAAAATTTGTTCCACACATGTTTCCAGCAAGGAACCTCAATGTCCCCAAACATCTTCCTAACCAACTCTCCATAACTTGTTGAAACAAAATACTTACTAGATAAATCATTGTTACTCCAAGTCAAGACATCATGCTCCTCCAAGGTGTTGCATTCATGTGAGGCAAGAATGTGAGCCAACTCTTGTCTATCCTCCTCTGATCCTCCTAGTGGCCAATCAAAGGAGTTCTTCCATCTAAGACTAGCAACCAACCCAAAATTTTGAATAGTCTTATAATGCTCAATCATATTCTGACCCGCAATAGTAAAATAATCACAAAGTGATTAGAGGTGAGGATAAGCATAAAGGATACGAGGATGACCATCCCAATAATCCCCACCAAAAAGGGCCTAAGAATCCGTATGACATATCAAAAATAGCCCCTTCTTAACCAACTGAGCCCCTGTTTTTAGAGTATGCCAAATCCTAGATCCCCTACCCTCTAAAGGGAAGCGAGGAACATCAAAATCATTAACATCCTTAAGATACTTATAAAATTAAATATTAAATTAAATTAAATTAAATTAAATGTTCACTACAATTTTATAATTTGAAAAATCAATCAACAAAATAGAATACAATTTAAAATATATATAAATTAAATATTTGTTTGACAATTTAAATTTTTCATAAAACATCAAGTGATAGGCATTAAAATGAATAAACTATCACAAAAATTTCATATGGCAGGTAAATGTGGTCATCAAATTCTAGGCCTAGTTGCGTCCAAGCAAAACCAAGATATTTTGTCGACTTGTATTGTATATAATCAATTCAACAAGTACTTAAATAGATTTCAATAAATGAATGGATTAAAAATGGAAAATTCAATGGGTCATGCAAATGGTTGCATGCCTTGAAAAAGAAAGAGAAGTGTTTTGTTTTTTCCTAAACTTAGAATGAATGGTCAAAATTAAACCATCTCAAAGATGTATTATTTTGAATATCACATCTAACTTGATATTGGTTATTTATAACTATTTCAGGTGATGCTTACAATCCTTTGAAAATAATACTATTTTTATCAAAACATCAAAAATGTGTATAGCCTACTTTTAGTTTTATTTTTTAAAGTAAATTAAAATAGTATATAATAATAACTAATATTAATAAATAATAAATATCTTAGCAAAAATTAATTGTTGTTATCTTGTAAATATTTTTGTTATCTTTGCTCATGTTTCTAGAATATAAGTTGTATTATTTTTTATTATTCTATTAGCTTCTATTTATTGTTATATTTTTTTATATTTATATAATATTATAGACATTTACATATTTTTAGTAGAATAATTAAATATTGTAACGGTGAAAATTGTATATATCTTTTTTCATTTTTGTTTTATATTTGTTTTAATTTGGTTATCTATTATGTAATAGTCATTATATAAATGATGTATTTCTATATAAAAGCTACGAAATTATTTATGTTTTTATTAATATTATATTTTTATATTAGATCATCCTTATGGAAAGAAATTGAGTATGGTTTTACTTCATGGTATGAAATTGATTTCAAAATTTGTAGTTTCAATATTTAAGATGTGTTTCCATGTTATCCTCTTCTAAAGAATTGTTGCTTCTTAACTTGAGTATGTAATTTTTAAAATTATATTATAAAATATTAGATAAAAACATATGCCTCAATTAATTAAAATAATATAGAAAATATGTCAAAAATATATTATTTAAAAATTTGTACACCATCACTTAGCATCAAACATTAGTAGTAACATGAGTAGATGTGTTGTGTGATTGTTGGTCATGTCTTTGATCATTATTCAAAAAATATTTAACTGGCATGCCTAAGAGTTTAAGGGAGAACTTGTTAGAATTGGCTATGGCTACCAAGATCTTGAGGCCAAGTGGAAAGCACAAAAGAGAGAATATGCATATGCAAATATAATTCAATTAATATGAAAATGTAGTAGAAACCCGTTGGTTATATAGCCAACATGAGATACAAGATGTCATAAGATTATGACAAGTGTCTTAATCATATGACATGAGACAACTTATCACACTTACCTAGGTTCACATGTGTTACAATTCGAAAGATAAGATTACAACTAATGACAACTAACACCTTCTAGAAAGATTCCTTCCTAGGACCTAAGTAAACTTAACATGTAAATAAGTCCCCTAGTAATGAATTAAATAGGTACAATACTTTATTTAGACCAACAAGCCCCCTAAAGTGAAACTTAGGGAGTAGCATATTATTATGCAAATGACATAAAGATGGGTCCCAACTACGAGGCAATGTTACGTACCCATGTACAAATGCAAAAGAAATATCTCACAAATAGAGAAAAAGAGAAAACCCAGTGGGACAAAACTCCTCTTCAAAAGAGAGATGAAATATAAAAATAAATGCTCTCAATGATGCATGAGAAAGCCAAAACCCCATGTGAGGAAAAAGACCCCCCCATAAGATAGAATAAGAAGAGAGACAAGGTAGCCCCCCCTCAATGTTGAGTCTCTTGCAATGATGGTAGAAGCTTGACATTGAATGCTGAAGATGATCCAAAAATGTCAAATAACATTCCCCCCCTTAGGAAGAAACAAAACCATGAATGTATGCAAGATGTTAGGAAGATGTTTTGAAGCATGCTCAAGTGTCTCCATGCCAATGCTAAAAGCTGTCACATTCCAAACAGGCGTTCTAGGCCACACTGATGAAGAGGACAATCCAACATCTAGTAGAGATGAATGTAGAACATAGTCCAAAGATGACGATATCCCCTTTGAAGACAAAGAAGCCTCCTCCAAATGTTGTCCAAAAATATCCACACTCATGCCAAACTGTGAAGAATGTTCATGTAGATATTGAACAAGAGTGTCAAATTGTTCCCTTGCAACAACTAAAGAAGAATCTTCTCTATCAAAGAGAAGATGAATACTATCGATGATGTCTCCCAAATATGCAATATGAGACTCCATAAACAGGTCTGAAATACCTATCAAGAAGCCATCCAGAGTAGCCATATCTGAAAGACAATGAGGATCTTGTTGTACTAAATCACAAGGAAGCAAAACTATAGGAACACAAGCATCAACAACTGCAACAGTAGATGGAGGAGATGAAATGCATGACTGAAAAACTAGATATGATGTGAGAACTCCCAAGTTCAAGAAGCCAAATGTATCCTCTAAATCACGGTTCATACTAGAAGTGTGATCAACAATCAGAGGAACAATGTCACCATCAGAAGCAAAATATGCAAAGGTATACAACTGAGATGAATGATCAACCACCCCAGTAGCAATGATCTCTCTACCCTCTAAGTCTTAAATGATGACTAAATCAAGTGTGAATTCCACAATCCTCCCATCTCCACCATGTGTAATATGATATATGGAAAGAATATTGTTCATCAAATGAGGAACATACAAAACATCTTGAAAAGTGTTGTCCCCAAAACTAATAGACCCCTTCCCAAATACACTCATATATTTATTGTTTCCCATCAAGATAGGAGACATAGTACAAGGCTGAAAAGAAGAGAATATAGACTGTGAAGATGTCATATGATGAGATTCACCTAAATCTAGAAGACATCTCCCTGATCCATGACCTAGAAAAGCACAAAGAGCATGTCCTTTATATCCTGATGTAGAAGCCAAATCAGCATGACCTTTGTCCCTTTTAGACTATTTTGAAGAAGGAGGAGGAGGTGATTCAGACATTCTATAAGGAAAATCAATGTGATTATTTTTTAGAATATTTTTCAACTCATCAATATCCTTCTTTTCTCTGATACCATGTAGGAGTTTATGGTGAACTTCTCAAACACCTTGGGATCACCTGCAAGACAAAACAACTTCGACAAGAGAGAAACGATAGAAAAATCATGCTATCATTAAAGATGCAAGAATGCCAAATTGAATATGACAAAGTACATACGAAGCCTTACTTATATAGGCAAGGTTGAAATGCAGTATGTAATATGATGTTGACATGTGTCATAATCTTATGACATGTGACAAATAAATAGCTACCTAGGAAATGATGTTAGATAAGATAAGACTTATAGAAAAGACAACTCATCCTTTTAGAAGGAATCTTATATCCTAAGCAAACATTTGAACCTATCACCTAGTAAATGATACCTAGGAATATAATTAAGTGCCTAAGTAAAATTATGTAAGTGTAATGAAATAATTAATTACACCAACACCCCTCAAATCTGGTATTTCTATCATTTTTTTATGATTCTCCAGATCATCATATGATGCAAGAGAAGAGCATAATCAACTTTTCAAAATTTACCAACTCTCTTTAGAAAAAGACTATCCAATGGCACCCAACCCACTCTAATACCATGTTAGAATTGACTATGGATTCCAAGATCTTGGGGACAAATGGAAAGAACAAGAGAGAAAATATGCATATGCAAACATGACTCTTGATTGATATGAAAATGTAGTAGAAACCCCTTGGTTATATAACCAAGGTGAGATACAAGATGTCATAAGATTATGACAAGTTTCTTAATCATATGACACAAGACAACTTATCACACTTACCTAGGTTCACATGTGTTACAAGTCAAAAGACAAGATAACAACTAATGGCAACTTACACCTTCTAGAAAGATTCCTTCCTAGGACCTAAGTAAACTTAACATGTAAATAAGTCCCCTCATAATGAATTAAATGGGTAAAATATTTTATTTACACCAAAAGAACTAGCTTTCCAAGAAAATTCTTCAAAACTAAGTATCAACTTATAGTCACTCTTTGCAAGCCTAGGAATCAAGGAAAGCTATGTTTCACATGTACAAGAGTTTGAAGTCTATTAAACCATTTTTGCATGAAAATGGTTGATTATAGAAACTAAGATCAATTATGGAATCTAGATTTGATCTATATTTTTTTTTCTCTAGGAAATCCACCCTATTTGAAAGTTGAGAATGGTTTAGTTTATATTTAAGTCAAATACTAATATTTTTGGATTGAAACTGTGTGAATTTTTGTATCAATGTTTTAGATCACACTCCATGATCCATCATTAGGAAGATATGCAAGAAAAAAGAGATAATTCCTATCAAATATCAAAATCAAATAAATACTTCCATTTCTCTTAAGTTGTTATTTTTTAAAAGTGTGTCATATGGTTAGAAATTGTAGCATCAATAATTATCACCCTTGACAATTTCGCACTAGGTTCAACTCCCCCTATGTTCTTGGACCTAATTATACATTTAATTTTCTTGTTTTATAAATATCTCTAGAAAACTAAAAATATGGGATGAAAAATAAACACTTTATATTTAAGGCCCCAAAAGGATGGCTCTAGACTAGGGCACCCAACACCCTTTTCTAGCTCATTTTGGCTAAAACATAAATATGTCACTATCAGAATTTTAATATTGGAAAATATAAAATTATTTGTCGACTATCGATATTTGATGTTTTTAGAAATTAGAAAATTGCACATAAATACAAGTCATTTTTATTATTTTAATCATAGCATTTTGGAGAAAGAAACCTATATTATTATTGAGTATCCTAAGAGTAGTCAAGAGAAGAACTATCAAAAATATTACAACATTTATTTCAATCAAACATCATGTTAGCTATTATTAAGAAATTTGGGGAAACACAAAATGAAGTTATGAGCCCCAAATACTTTTTGAGTGTTGTAGTTTATATCCTAGACTCAATAATATAAAGGTAAGAACCCTTTAATTTATTCATTGGAAGAACTTGACTAGATATTCATAGATTGATAGATAACCTTGATTAAATAAAATTTAAGAAATTATTATATTAATCATGTTCAAAAGGGCACAATATATATCTTCTCTTATACTCTTCCTAATTCCTTCCTTTCTCACATATAATCCTTATACATTGATATATATATATATATATATATATATATATATATATAATCATATCATATCATATCATATAAATGGATTACATATATTCATCTATTCATTATTCACATATACATATACACATCTATCTCTACATACTTTTTCATTCATATATTTCCCTATACGTATATCTATGAGATTGGATATGACCCATATATTCCACCCCTAGAATAGATGGTATATTTACAATCTTAGGCCTCACAAGTTCTTTACAATAAGATGTGATATGTTTTACCCAATGATGTCTTCACTATTATGCTTTCTAGCTAATATCACCCCCCTTTTCAAAATGTTGAATTATCCTCAGGTCAACACTACTATTCTAAAAGGTTATCCTTGTAGATTTCCTTTAGGCTATAAAAAGCGGTATCCCATTAGGTATTGGCCAGATGTAGCTATTGTGTTTGCACTTGGATCTATAAGAGAAGTTTCTTTGTCTCTAGAATTATTTGAGGAATTTGTATCTTTTGTGTTAGCTATTGTGCTTCTTGGAGGAATCCAATGATATGAGCTATCCTTAAGCTAACAATCTCCATGATTTGGTGGAATTTGTGCCTAATCATATCTATTTGGTCTTGTATTTGTTGGAATTGTGCATGTAGTTCTTCTATTTACCCTCTATATTTTCCATCTATATCTTACAATACATCATAAGTTATGGCTCTTTGTAGCATTTGTACTTCCAAGGGGTCCATCTGAGCCTTATTTTTTGTTTTCATTGTTGGCCTTTGTAAACAAATTTGGTATAAAGCGTTCAAATCCTATTTTGTGTTTTTTAGGGCACTGATATGTGATTCCAAGGTAGAGTGTATAGTATCACATTTCTTCCTTTCCTCATCTATTATTTCCTTCTAACTATTTACTTGTATATACTATATTAGTGTTTCCTTTTGTGATTGTGTATCTTTAATTACTCCTACTAGAATTTTCAACTATGCTACCAAAGGTGATGCTGAGTCTCCTTAGATGTTAGGGGATTTTCTTTGTATATCCTTTACTAGCTCCTCTAGTTGGTCAGATCTCTACACATGATGTTTTAGGATCTCTTCCTTTGTCGTTTGGTGTAGGATATCACCCAATTGGAATTTTTGCAAAGGTGATGCTCCCAAGGTCCACTTGTGACCCTACTAATAGAAGTTAGAATAGTTGTGGAGATCTCATTAGTTGTATCTTCTTCTATTTGGCCAATAAG
>VDFB02006490.1:0-23292 GCA_007258455.2 Sequoia sempervirens
AAAATAATTAAGGTAGGAAGGACTAGTTGTTATAAATAAATGCAACTGCATTTGACAAGTATGTTAGATGTAAAATAAATAGATAACCTAATTAGACCAAAATAGAGAATCCTAGATTCTATAGATGGAATTGGAATAGTACGGGGTAGTGAATTATATATATATTTTTATAGATTTTCAATTGCATAATTATACTGGTAAACATTAACAAACATTCTAAACAACTAAAATTTAAATAAATTAAAGTCATAAACATTATCAAACATTTTCAACAACTGAAATGCAAATAAAATTAACATTCATGACATTAAACATAAAAATTTGAACATTAATCATTGAAGATTGGAATCAAAAATTGAGTGAAATGTTGAAAGATGTCCCTATTTATGCCCCCTAAAATAAGAAATGACTCTACAATTGCAAACAAATTATGGAAAAAATGCAAAATATAATTAGGATGTCCCCTTAGCATTCCCAAGTATGTGAATACAAAAAAAATATAAGGGATTCATGAGACTAGCATAGGGCAGGGGTCACGATCCCATTCACCTGCATTACACAAAAAAAAAACAAAACAAATAGTTGAAACTCAAATAAAATTAACATTCATGGTACTGATTAGTATCTATTTTTAATATTTTGTTCCCATAAATTGTATGGTACTGATTAGTATCTATTTTTACGTTTTGAAATACTTGAAAACCATGTATAGGTTATGTCTGATAGAATTCACCATAAAAAATAATGTCTGAGCCACCAAAATATTTAGTAGGTGTTTGCATTATGTCAAAATATTTTATCTATGTAGCGTAATAGTCTTGCTCCTTGTGATGTATTCTGAGAGAATGATATTTGTTGTATTTCCTTTGGATCTTTGGTTGGTGATACTTTCTTGCGTAGAAGCTTTCTACTCTACAAGTATATTATAATCTTCTTGATTTTTGGGAATTAATATAATGGGCAGCTTTTTTGGAGTGGGAGTTTCCTCTGAGAAAGGTTTCTCCACAAGTGATGCCTATGTTATTGGTATGCATGATATTTACATGTTTACTTTAGTTTATGCCAGCTTTGTTGTAAGATCTACTTCAGGTTTTCAGGTATCCTCCACCTCCAAGATTGGTGTAGGAAGTTATTTTTTCCTACCTAAAGATTTCGCCACCAAATAGGATTCCTATTAAGGTGAACCCAGAGTTAGATACACCCTATTCCCATATAGCAGGCCTGTAAAGGCTTGCAGTTGGGGAAGGTATCATCATCTTGGCAATTAGGTCCTATTCATTACAATACGCCAGCGGTCATAGAGGTTGCTCAAATATTTTTCCCCCCTAAAATTTTGCCGCCTAATCGCCGGGAAAATGAATTTCTTTCCGGGATTTACTGGAACCCTAAACGCCAGCACCAAAACACATGCTTGGATGTTGAGACTTTGACATAAGCCACAATTAAGAAGCTACCATAATTGCTCCATCCTTGATAAATAATGTTATTTCATCCATTAACTATGATTGTTCAACATAATAGGTCAAAAAAATGAATCTCATGCGTAAAAAAGGACAAGGTTTCTTGGTTGTTGGTTTTGTTCTATGTTAGATCTTGTTGTTATCTTTGGGCCTAGTGACTCACCCATGGCAGGATCTAGAGGAAGCTTGGATGGTCGCTTTCCTCTTTATTTAAATATTTTGTTTGGTTTGATGAGGCCATAACCTCTACTCATGAAAATGGTTTAATATTTCTCATGTGGACTTTATGCATGATGCTAAATCTAAACAAAGAGTAGATAAATGACCTCAATCTAATTAAGCCTACAAAAAGGTGACGATCAACCCATTTTTGTCAACAATTTAGAATTTATTGCTGATGATGTGTTTTAAATTTTTAGATACTCCTATGATTTATAAACTACTAGGTATTAAATTCATGATGTCTTTCTTAGAAAATTTTCCTTGGCGTACCTAAAAACATGAGTGAGATATGGAGTTTATACTAGAAAAAAATAATTTCTTGTTTATTGTGTTTCAATAATGGTTGATCAAAATATAGCCCTTGAGGGAGGTCCATGTTTTCACAATCAAGTTGGTTCATTTATTAAACCTTAACATGTGGGATTTGATCATATGAAGGAGCTCCTATCTAAGATTCCAATACGAGTTTCTCTTTTTTTCCCACCCATAGAATTCTAGAGACTTTACATTATACAATCTAATATGGTAGTCCTTAGGAAACCATTGGTCCCTTCCCATCACATTCTTGAAACAAAGGTAATAATATGTGTCCATATCTTTATTGAAATTGATCAAACTAATCATTTTCTTGATTCTTCAGAGGTTAAATTAAGAAACATTATGAAGCTTATCCTTTTAGATGTTGTGTTTGTCATTATGGGCATATTTAGAAAATTTTATCATAAAAACCCTTAGATTCCCTTAATTTCCCTCCATAGATATCTATAGCTCAAGTTAATACAAAAAAAAAGCCCTAGCCCATGCCAAAGGGATTGACTCAAATGGATTTATACTTGTGAAGTATTAAAATAAAGTAAGGAATGTGATGCATTAGGAAAAATATCTACCGAGGTGAAATTTTAATATTAATATATTTTATTTTCTTGAGAATTTTGAGGAACTTGGTCCTACATTAATTGAGAAGCCTTCAACTAATTAAGTTTTGGATCTCCCTAATTCTATATGTAAGGAAGGAAGGTGTTGGTGAGAGAGCAGCTGTAATTACGTCATGAAATGATCTGCTCCATGCAAGAAAGAGAATTCACAGCATTTAATCAAAAGTATACACCAAAAGTGAAAACAGAAATAATATACAATAAACAATTATAATGACATAATTAGCACGTAATAGAAAACCCTTTTGGAGAAAAAGAAACTACATACAAAGCTACATAATATGATCAAAATTTGAAGGAGATTACGGCTTCCTTTGTAATGCTGTTGTTTTATAAGGAGTACTTCCTAAATGATATCACTATAAATTTTTGACCGGTAATTTCAGCTTAACGCTTGTACTGAAATTCCATGAGCAAAACTATAATTTTCAGTTACTTAACGATAGTAGACGGAGTTAAAGAGCAAAATGGTTACCAAACCATATTACAAAACCCCTAAAATATGGCACCCAACTTGGGCATAATTTTTAACACCATGAATAAATATTTCTAGCAACTTTCTAAAATGTTAGATCAATAATTCATCTGTAGCCTCCAATTTGACCCATCTAACATGGGTGCAAATTTTTTCATAATTTCCTATCTCAAAATAGGTGCCATATGAAAGATAATAATTCCTATCATAGTTGGTCAAGATTCTCAACATTCTCCCATTCTTTTAATACCTTGAAATAACTTGGGGGTAACATGTCATCATGGAACCAACTATTAGGGGCTAATAGGCCCATAAGTTCCAATCACCATTTGAACTTATATTTGCTCATGTTGGTCAATGCTTTACAACATTCATTAAAGTTTCTACCTTTTCTAGATTCAAACTACCATTAGCAACCATATATCTTACAAAATAATGGTGGACATTTTCATGCTTGGTCCTAATATGAAAATTTAGGTTCTTTGCTAGGCAGATCAGACTCTGATTGTCACAATCAATTATAACTACTCCCTAGTTTAATCTAATATATAAGCATATCCTCTTAATATAAATGCCTTCTTAATAGGTATGAATTACCACCATATACTCTACCTTTTTAGTGGACAAAGAAACAAACCACCATCGTTTCTTACTCATCTAACTTATACCACCATTAAATAAAGTAAAATCATATACACTAATAGATCTTCTATTATCACACTTACCTACCTAATCTAAATCCACATAACCACAAATATCTAGGGAAGTCATGTCTCCTATACCATGAAAAAAAAAGTAATATTTTGAGGTTCCCTATAAATATTTGAAGACTCTTTTAACTACCTCCCAATGAATTCTTTCAAGACTATAAATTTATTGGCTAAGTACTCCCACTACTTGGGAAATGTATGGTCTAGTATGGACCATAACATACATTAAGCTTCCAACTACACTTTGGTAAGGCTCTCTACTTGTGTCTTCCATCTCTGAAGGATATTTAGGACAATACCTAACAGATAAATTCTTTCCCACTATAATAGAAACACACAATTATATGTAATCCTACATGTTATACTTATATTAAATTTAATTAACATACTCTAGCCAAGCCATTGCTTTTTATCTCTCTCTTTTGATTTCCATCCAAAGAATGTGCTTATTTACACCAAGATATTTCACTTAATTTGCTAAGAATTAAAAATTTAATTTTGAAATCAAATTTTCCCTTTGCCAATAAATAACATATCTTTTTTTTGATAAGTCAAAATGGCACCAAGGGGGCCATACCCAAATACATCATTAACAGGTTCGATATTTACATTCATACACAGAGTGAAAAAAAACCCAAAATGAGGCTATCATTCCATCCTCGCCCATGCTTCACCATCGTCCTTTCATTCTTCTTCAACATTTATGGCTTCCTCCTCACTTTCCTCAACCATGATTGGTGTTGTTGGTAGAGCCAACACCCCTAGACCCACAATCAATTGGAAGAAACTATTTAACTCCTTTAGCATTTCCATGTGGCCCCTAACCATTTTCATCTTGGAATCTATGTTCTCCCCTATGCTCCAGACGTTGAAGGGTATCCAAGGGTCGTTGTAGTTCATCATTAGTGTTGGCCACACCCCAATTGTCAGGTTTAGTCCCCACCCAACACTGACCACTCTAGAATTTTCTCCATCCCTACTCTCCAATGCACCTTCACCATTTGTTGAATTAGCCACTTTTCCACCTCCCAATCTTCCCTTGCCTACAACAACCATGTAAGGAACATAGATACACATCACTATTCACCCTATATTTGTAGTGTACAACCAGGAAGTGGATTCCTAGAATGCCTTTCACCACCTCCATGGTCTCAATATCACTTATATTAAAAACTTTCCTTAGTCGTTGGTTTGAGACCCAAACCTTGAATGCCATTTTCTTGTCTTTGGCCTCCAAGAAGATTATCGTGTCCATATTTCTCACTCCACATCGATGATCCCATCATAGCTTACAATTTAAGCTTCTTCATCATTATCCATTCCTTACATTAATCAATCTGACATACATTTAATTTTTCCATTCTCATCAACTTCACTCTATTATCCTTCGTACATGTGAGATCTACACTCAATCTTCCTCGCCTTGATTTTGAATATCACCACTCATTTCAATGGCCCACTTTGACAATCTATTAGCCTCCATGTTTCCTTTTCAATAAATATGGGAGAGCTTAAAGTCATCTAGGAGGTTAATTTCCTCCCAAATTCATCTTATGATGCTTTAGATTTTCCAATCGGGTGTCTCTTTTATTGGATGGCATTGATGATGAATAGAGATCCCCCTTCTAGGTGCAATCTATGAAATCCCATCCTCCTACACATTTCGACCCCTAGCCAAGCCGCTTGTACCTCTGCCTCATTATTTATCCTAGTCGGTAGTGTTCTTTCTTCCTCCACCAATTTTCTCCCAAAATGATCATAAAGGATGCATCTTTCTCCTAATAGCCCTAGGTTACCCCTAGATGCCCCATCAAAATTCTCTTTCACCCACCCTTCATCCAGTGGTTGCCACTTCACATCTTTCCTCGGGTCCAGAGAGGATCATTTCGGAAGCTTCCCATGAAGCCGGTGGGATAAATAACATATCACCAACATAGGTAACCAAAAATGGTCATAATCAAATTGTAAAAATAAAGCTTTAATGCCTCCAATTTTAGAATTGCTCAAGAAAACCAAAAAATCCAAGACATATGCATCAAAATTTTGGTACCACATCCTAGGAATTTGTTTTAATCCATACAAGGATTCATTTAGTTTACAAATCAAAATATAATTTAACCTTGAACCATGTAGTGCTATGGATATGTTATATAAACACCATCCTTTAAATTACCATGAAGGAATGTGTAACATACCGAATATTTACCCATCAGTTTTCACCTTAGTTTTAACTCAGAATGTGAATACCTCAAGTTTCCAAAAATAGGGAAATGATTTTTTTCCTTTTGAATAACATGATTTCAAATTGCATAAATAATTTCCACATGACATTGCATAAATGATATAACTCTACATAATTCCAAATAGATGGTTCTCATTTTTTCAATTACATATTATAATTGATACATGATCATGTTCATATACAAATTCATAACTTACAAGAGTTCAAGGTTGAGGTGTCCACCTATGGATCACAATTCTTCTATTTTGCAAGACTTAGAAGCCACCTAAAAGAGGGAGAGCATCACCCAATTGTTTTTCCTCCAACCACATACATAAGCGGTTTCCCACACATCTTCCTATCTGGTAAGATGGTCCTACCCTTCAAGGAAGAGTTTGGTATGAAAACCACAAATAATATACATCTGAGTATTTGGTGTTGTATCCTACATATATAGTATGACCATACAATGTATAGCCTCCAACTATGCATGAATCTATTGACTAATATGCAATATTGGACCATAGTGAACCGACTAAGTGTAAGAAGTGGCTTTTATGCCTACTTTGGCTAGAGATTTCATATATATAATAAATCCATTTTCTATGAAGCGGTGTCATATTTTCACTCACCCTTACTCGACTTGAGAACTCTACTGACCTGAGTGAACTCTTCTCTTGGTTTTAACAATCATAAACAATTTTTCATTTAAAAGTGTTGACACACTAATATCAATTTAATAGAACAAATAGGTTTAACACAATCTCTTGAATACCCAGTTACATACTTGTAACACTCTGGGTCTGGCTACTGCCTCTTTTCAAGTTCTTTATTTTTTAATCATGTAAGTAAATAATCTCTTACTTAATACACAATTAGTTAAATACTGATGAATCCATATCACCGACTAGACACAATTGATCTCAAACTAAAGCATTGTCAATATATTGATATGAATAATAATTCAAATTTAATCCTGATTCAAGAAGATTACTTCTTTGTATTAATTTTCAAACTCTTTGTTGTCATATCTAGTATGGCTCCATCCTTCTAGGATTCCATAACCAATCTAGTTATCCTTGACATTAAATAACATATAAAATATTATGTTCATAGTAATATCCAATAATAGTAAGTCAACATAATAAGCTATTTATCTTCTAGTAAATTCACCTAAGAACCTTTCAACTAACCTAAGAACGTTTGTATGTTCATAAACAATCATATACCCCTTTCCCTCAATATGACACATATATTCACATGTTTAAGATGTATGATAAGTCAATATCCAATTTGGAGATCATTTTCTACTTGAGAGGAGTTTGTGCTTCTACACCCTAAAACCTCCTCACATTACGACTTTGGTTTGCTAAGATGTAAATTCCTCTTCTTTAAGATTAGAATATCGTGAATAGGTTTTAATAGAGTCTAGGTCAAATATATAAGATAATTTCAATCAAAAGACAATGAGGATGAATTTATTTATTCTAACTCTCTTGTTGAAAAATGATATAAACTCTTATTCAAGAGTATACCCTAACCCTAGGGAATAACTAATCTCCCACTTTCAAGGGTTATAAGCAATTGGGAACATAAGTTCTCCACCCATGGTTAAACTTCCACCTTAGGTGTTCATAACATCATACCCTAGATAATGATGGCATACATAGGTAGTTGAAATATTACTTCATTCAATAGATAGTAAAGGAAAACATATTTTATTATAATTTAAATCATTCCATTGCAAGCATAGCTCAATCGACGATGTAGATATGATATTGTATTTTAGAATATTATCACATTGTTCTAAAGTAACTTCGTAATAATCGGCAATATGCTCCGAAATAATTGCCATTTATCCGCGCCTTAGATTCCACTAATCGCTTCACCAAATAATCTAGCTGCCAACGCCGTTATACGCGCAGCCATAATGGCAGCTCTGCTTGAAATTCTGGATGGCACCGGCAAACAAAAACCGCTTTCAGCTTCCGAGCTGCTTTATAAGGAGAAAAAGAAGTAGATATATCAAGCATGCTTGGAAAATATAGCTCCCAACAAAAATTTTGCAACTCTTTTCTCAATGCAAATGGCTCTATTTGTTGCTCCTATGATCTCAACTCCTCAATCAACTTCTCCTCACTCAAAAAAAAAAATCTCAAAGCTCTCAAATCTCACTACAATGATTGGTGTAGGAGCATTCAAGTCCACACACAATCAACATCACCAAAAAAAAATAGTTTTAATTTTTAGTTTTGGCTCGTTTTGGTTCTCTGATGGCAGGAAAATTCATATGTGAATTTGAAAGTGGCAAATACATTCAATGAGAAACTATCAAATCACATTAACTCCACAAGCACCGGTGAAGTTTGTAAAAGATTAGGAAATCATTGAGGAGGAATTTTATGAGGTTCTATGGTTGTCACCTTATCTCAAAGTAATATGGTTTTGGAATTCATATTTTTGATTGATTGAGAAAAAATAATTTAATTAGATGCAATACCAAATATATAATATGTAAGGGATCTGAAAGATGAATAGACAAGTATTTGGCAAAGGAGAGGCAACAATTAAAAAAAATAAAATGAAAGAATATATAAAATCTTGTGGAGATAAATGAATGGTTATGGAAGTTAAAGAGGCGTAGAGGAATACCAAGTAAATTAGAGGCAATCAAATATCAAAACATTTAGCACCAAGAAGAGAGAGATTGGCAAGCTGTGTAGAGATTAGCAAAAGGTTGTGCTTGAAAGAAGAAATATCATGCAGCCTAGGACGTAAAAGAAAATTTTGAGGAGAGTTAGTTCCCATGTAATTAGAAGATGAAGGTTTTAAAAAAAATAAAAATTAAAGCATGAGAAAGGGGGTTGCGTGCAGATTTGAGGAGGATCACCCAAAAAGGAGAGGAAACTGGGCTGTGTGAAGATGCATAAGGGGTGCCCATGCTAAAAAAATAAATTGTATAGAATATGGAGTGACTATGAGGGTGGAATAAATATTAAATTCACAACAAACAAATATAAATAAATATAGATAAATATAAGAGGACGTGTTTATCAAAAAGGACGAGCCAATGAGAGTTGATTGGTTGTAGATTAGAAGTTTCCTATGCAAGGAATCGACGAGGAGGAATAAAAGAGTTAAGGTTGGGCACTAGTCAAAGGCACATGTATAGAAGCTATAGGTAAGAGGTGAATCGAGCTATGTGAGAAGACAAAAAAGTTTGGGCGTTAAATGTGTTTTTTGAAGATAAAGTGAGACTGGACCAACATGTAGGCAAAATGAAGGATTGGACAGAAGAGAGCATCAATGCAGTTGCCTAGAAAAGTAATTTATTTTTCATGAAATTGAAATGAATAAAGTAATTTTATTTTTTTTTCAAATTAGGGCATCTCGTTATGCAATTGTAATTGATTAAAATTGACAGAAGTAATTGTCAATTTTGGAGATAATTGTTTGTGAAGTCTAGTGTAATATGAGTTTTGTGAAATTGGATATTAAATTTGGTTGAGAGTGTTGTTCTCTTCATAATATGGTATCAAAGTCAGTGGTCTTGAGCATGTTGTCAGATTGTCGAATGAGAGGTAGTTGACACTAGGACCTGTGGGTGGAGAGGGAAGTGAGCAGAGGTTTTGGGGGCACAAGCAGATAGTCGAATGTGAGGCAGCTTGTGATGGAACTTGTGGTTAGTGGAAGCGTATTTGAGGAGCTCAAAAGTATCATTATAGGTGTGTGGAATCCTAAACGGTTGAGGGCTGGAAAGCACAAAGTTGGAAGCACAATTGAGAAGCTCAAAAGTATCATTGCAGGTGTGCAAAGTCCTAAACGGTTGAGAGAAAAAACACAAAGGAAAGTGTTGTGATAGTTTAAAAAAATGAAGTGGAATCTTCATGAGGATCGAGGTACGCTTGAAGTGTGGAGGTTGCAAGGGAGAGTGCAATGAAGACATGCTAGAGGAGGGCATGGAGAGAAGAAGAGGATGTATTTTTTGGCAAAGGAGGTCAAGCTATTTTGCAGAGGAGGTTGGGCTATCATTGATGGAGTTCGTTGGAGATTGTTGCGGTCTCAAAGGGTGATCCTATCACTCAGATCCATCTTTGTGAGCCCATGCTCATAGATTTCTTACCTGGTGTGTCTGATGTAGGAGCATCTGGGTCCATGCGCAATCGATATCACCCAAAAAAATTGTAGTTTTAATTTTTAGTTTTGGCTTGTTTTGGTTCTTTGATGGTAGGAAAATGCAAATGTGAATTTGAAAGTGGCAAAGACATTCAATGAGAAAATACCAAATCACAATAATTCCACTAGCACTGGCAAATTTTGTAAAAGCTCAGGAAATCATCGAGGAGGAATTTTATAAGGTTCTATGGTTGTCACCTTATCTCGAGGTAATATGGTGTTGGAATTTATGTTTTTGATTGATTGAGAAAAAAATAAAATAATTAGCTGCAATACCAAATATATCATATGTAAGGGATCTAGAAAATGAATAGACAACTATTCGACAATGGAGAGGAAAACAAATAAAAAGAAAAGAAAGATTATATAAAATGTTTTGGAGATAAATGAATAGTTATGGAAGTTAAAGAGGCACAGAGGAATACTAAGAAAACTAGAGGCAATTAAATACCAAAACATTTAGCACCAAGAAGAGAGAGATTGGTAGGTTATGTAGAGATTAGCAAATGGTTGTGCTTGAAAGAAGAAATATCATGCAGCCTGGGAGGTAAAATCCAATGTTGAGGAGAGTTAGCACCCATGTAATTAGAAGATGAAGGTTTTAAAAATAAATAAATAAAAGCATGAGAAAGGGGGCTGCGTGCAAATTTGAGGAGGATCACTCAAAAAGGAGAGGAAACTGGGTTGTGTGATGATGCATAGGGGTTGCCCATGTTAACAATAATTTTTTTATAGAATATGGCACGACTATGAGGTTGGAATACAAACTAAATGCACAACAAACATATATAAAAAAATGAAGATAAATATAAGAGGACGTGTTTATCAGCAAGGTCAAGCCACTGAGAGTCGATTGGTTGCAGATTAGAAGTTTTATATGTAAGGAGTTAGCGAGGAGGAATAAAAGAGTTAAGGTTGGGCACTAGTCAAAGGTACTTGTATAGAAGCTGCAGGTAAGAGGTGAATTGAGCTATGTGAAAATACACAAAAGTTTGGGCGTTGAATGTGTTTTTTGAAGATAAAGTGAGACCAAACCAGCATGTGGGAGAAATAGAGGATTGGACAAAAGAGAGAATCAATGAAGTTTCCTGGAAAAGTAATATATTTTTCATGAAATTGAAATGAATAAATTGATTTATTTTCTTTTCAAATTAGGTCATCTCGTTATGTAATTGTAATGAATTAAAATTGATATAAGTAATTGTCAATTTTGGAGATAATCATTCATGAAGTCTGATGTAATCTGATTTTTGTGAAATTAGATGTGAAATTTAGTTGAGAGAGGTGTTATCTTCATCAATGATGATCTCAACTCATAAAAATGAACTATACAAATGCACTCAAATGAACACAATAAAATGATCACAATAGAAATGAACCAATAAATACTAAGATGCTACTCTCTATTTATAAACAAATGGTGAGGAAACTGTTGAAATGCACAAGACAACTGAGAGGGGGGGTGAATTAGTTGTCACCAATCACATTCACAAATCTCAAACAATGATTAACTTCACATCCACTTTAATCTGTTATTAGGTATGAGCATGAAGTGAAAATAACAAAAAGCAATATCAACACAAGAAACACCAGATTTATGTGGAAAACCCAATAAGGGAAAAACCACGGTGAGGATTAACTCACAATATAAAGTAATTCCAAAATCGATTACAAAGAGGCTCATTGCCCAAGATAGGACACATTGTCCAACAGGGAGGCTCACTGCCTACAGATATAGAAATATAGAAATAAGAATGTTACACAAAGAGCACTTTCTCAATGCAACAGAAGATCCACCACAACAACTTCCACACATCCGCAACCTTGGTCAGAGAATTGCAAACACCATTAGCTCATTGCCTTCAAGAGTCTAACACATTAAATTATTGTTGCCTCAATTCACTTTTGCACTATCTTGCTTCTCAAACTTGTGGCATACAATCCATAACGTCTCAACTTGTATTTATACCATCTTCAAGCTTAGAAACTTTCTCCAAGGTCAGCTACACATTATTGATTTTACAAATTCAAATTAGGTCGGCAAATCAACATTCATGCGATGGAAGAGAATGCTTGAGCGGACCAAACCAACACTTAACCAAGACCCAAAACAACATCTCAGATCAATCACATGCTTCCTCAATTGATACTTATCCTTTGCATGACATGTAAACACCAGGTCGTCCAAACCTAATGAAAACACCAATGAACTTTGAAGTACATGCTTATGTAACAAGAAGATAACATGCATACCACATAACACACTTCACCATACATTGGAACACATCTTAGATTCCTTTAGATTCATCTGCAACTACTACAACAACCTTCATACACAAAACACTTTCCATCAGTCCATCCGAACTATACAAACACACAAAGTAACTCTGAAACTAGTCTCCCGGAGTACCAAACCACAAACACCTTTGATAGGATACAAATAACACCATTACAATCCTTCTTCTAGATCCACAAGACCTGAAAAAAACTAGCAGATGACTACAAAATAGATACACTACTCCTAGTCCACAAACAACTCTACCAGACCAATTCACAAACCAGTGAACACAAATTTCACTCTTCATCAAACCGGAAGCTATAATCCAAGATATATAACCCAAGGATTCCCAAAAACAACACTTTAGATCCGAACAAGCATAGGATCAACACAGAAGAAATGTGGAGCACATACCGAAGCACATTTTGAACACACACTCAACTCTTTCTTCACTATTTATTAATTTTCTCAAAAGCACTTGGTAACTCATCATATCAGCACACTTTCAACACCATAAAGATAGCTCCATGTACTCACAACATCTCAATAGTATCTCAACTATACATGCACATCCTGCACTCACTTGATTCCTTTCTTTGCAACAACCTTTATTGTGTTGACATCAATGACAACATTAATGACAACACCACCAAACTCATTTGTACTTGCAAAAAAAATAATTGCTACATAAAAGCTACATGATTCACCACCTTTCTCAATCATTGCCACCTCTCTAAGCTTCTTTCCATCTATGGAAGTTAGCTGGGAAAATTTCTAGTTGAAACTAAGAACTCAAAACCAATTATATAACCTTGCAAGTCGACTAAGCAAGTTGGGTGTTGTTTTTCTTCATTGCTGGTTGTCTAAAGTTTGCAAAAAAAGTCAAATACTTGACACATACAAAGTCCAAAATGAAACCAGTTTAAAAATATTTGGCTAAGTCATGCAATTTAGTTGGACACTTGTACTTTTTACCAAGTAAAACTTGATTTTATCTTACCTTTTAATGTGGCACTTTTGGTCCACTATTCATTGCAATTCCCATGCCTAAAGTTTGCGGCTTTAGTGGATTTCATAACAACCTCGTAATGTTATTAATACTCATGTCATGTGTGGCATTCTAACCCTCCATTATACATGGTTAACTTTCCAATACTTGGCTACTATCGCAACCTCCTTAATACACATTCAATATGCTATTTAGAATATGCTTCCATCACATTACTTACATTAACAATAGTATGTGAATAACTTCACTTTTATATATATTATGATATACTCCCTTTTATTATAATACATATATATCTATTACAATAAGTTCATTATATATATATATATATATATATATATATATATATATATATTTGTTAGTTAATTATATATATAAATATTAAAATATATACGCATTACCATTATTTAATCATAATAATATATCTATATATATATTGGTGTGTATATGTATATATAATACATATATATTTATATATACGATTATTCACATACACATTATGCATCTATGTATGGGTATACATAGACATTTTTGTCTACCCATGCTCATACATACACATGATCATATGTATGTGCCATCACACACACACACACACATATATATATGTACATATACATGTACCTATATAGACGACATATAAATATCTCAATCTTGTCAAAAGGATTTTAACACTATGACTCAGATCAACAAAACATTCAAAAGGAATCATAGACAATAACCCTAACTTCCTATCAACCCAAAAAGATATCAACATGGTTCATCACGTACAAAAACTGACTCAACAAGGTTTCCCTAACCAGGGATAACTTTAAGAACCCCCCCTTGACAAAGGTGTAAAATCCTAGCGAATCTTGTATACTTCCTAATAAAAATATTAATTTTATTGGCAAATTTTTTCAATTTTCGAGAAAAAAATTAATCGCAATCGACAAATCTTTTGTAATCGCTAGAAGTCTGTGGAAAAACCTGGTGAATTGCAATTTTTTTCAAACCAATAATTTTTTTTCATTGGCAATTAAAACCTATTTTCAAACCAATAAAATATTTTCATTGGCGAACTCAACATGTTTTCAAGCCAACAAGATATTTCTATTGGCGAATTGAAGTTGTGCTCAAACAAATAAAAGATTTTTGTTGGCAATTCAAAAATGTTTTCAAACCAAAAAATTATTTTCATTGGAAAATTAAACCTTTTTTCAAATGAAGAAAAAAACCATTGGCGAATTAAACATAGTAAATCCAAATTAGGACAAATTTTCCACGTAAATTCCTTTGAAATTAATCAAAAAGTAGGGACAGAGTATGACATATTTATTATAAAGCGGATATACATTGTAGAATCAATATAACGTTGATGATGAATTTTTTGCATGGATGACTATAGTTGCATTAGGAGTAAATATGCAGAGCACTAAGACTTGTGAGGAATTCAACCTCTAGGAATAAGGCTAAAACAATTTAAATTTTCTAAAAATAAATGATTTGGAATTTTATACTGATTTAATTAATGATTCAAGAAAATGATTTCAAACCTTAACCAAAAAAAATATTTTCATTGGTTACCCACTAGCTCACGGGATTAAAATAATAAAATTAAGAAGCCAGAGGGATAGCGGGAAAGTGACACCTATTCACCCTCATGGCAAGCCCTACCACTATTTCAAAGGCACCGATGGTTGAATGTGATCAAATCAATGGTTAAGATGTGCTCTAACAAGTGAATCTCAGTCATTCTTCGCTAGCTCGGAAGGGACCCACTGTCAGATCTAAGCTTGTGGAGGGATAGCGGGCATGAGACATGTGGAATAATCATAACCACTCGTAAAAATATAAGGGGCATGGGAATATTTGGTGAAATATTTCTCTGAAATTATGAAAATTTAAACAATGTGCTACTAAAAGGATGTATGAGCACGTGCAAAATTGTTCATCGATATGTTCTAATCTCAACTGTCTAATGCTAAAGGAGGATATACATTATGGTTGTTGGCCTATTGGTTAAAGGGGAAGCAATTTGATGGTTGTCAGGTTGATTTGGGTCATTGCCCGCTAGCCCACAACTGTTGATCTAAAACTTACAAATCTCAGAGGGGAAGTGGGTTGTTGAAACGTGGCTTTTCTATTGGCATGTAAAGAGCGGTGGGGGCTACAAAGCTGATGAAGGAATACTTACCGAGATGAAGGAAAGCTAAGTGATAATCTATTAATTATGTCTAAAACTAGTGTACAAATCAACAACCCTAGCCAGCTCAATAAATTTTTTGATGGACAATTCATGGTTGCATTCGGCATCTAAGACTCTTGACTTACAGTTCAGACCTTCAAAATATGAATGAGTTAATTTCCAAAATCAACAATTGTTATTTTATTAAAATATCCGTTTCACAATCCATATTGTCTTTGGCAGCCTTACGTGGTTTTGCTTGTTCTTTTAGCATCATCTTTAGGATACTTTGTGATGATCCCATCATCGACCTCTCCTCTTTCTCTCTTTTCATCACGACGGTAAGTCATAGAGTGTATACAGAAACATTTGTACACAAAAGTAACTGATAAAACTCAAAAGTATTTTATTATTTTTAAATGATTTAAGTCATGGCTCATTTCTTGAAAATATATTGTCTATAGAGTAGTGAATTAAATGTAAGTATAAGTGTTGATATAAATTGGGTCTAACTTCTATTTATACCACCAACTGATGTTTCTTCACGTATCATTTTATAATATATTTGACTTTGATTTGACTCTATTA
Organism: Sequoia sempervirens; assembly: GCA_007258455.2. NCBI lineage: Eukaryota > Viridiplantae > Streptophyta > Pinopsida > Cupressales > Cupressaceae > Sequoia > Sequoia sempervirens. The sequence continues at coordinate 16,239 of VDFB02006490.1, forward strand.
TCAATTTAACTATGATATAGATCTTCATGAGTGTCTATATTTCAACAAAAGAAGACAGTATCGATATAGATGAAATTTGGGTAACTAGTTTTACAATTCCTTGTGTGGGTTAGGATGTTATAAAAATAATTGTATTGGTGAGGAATGACCAAAATAACCCGTGCTCATAATTCTAAGGCGATTGACTTTTCCCATCTGAATTGCATGGACATTTTCTAGATAAGCCTTGTTGAAGACGTGGCAGCTCGTTATTTTGGTACTTTCTTACTTTATTTCTTAGTTAGGTTGACACTTTGAGGGCATTACAATTTGAAGGGAGTGGGTTTAGATTGCATTGGTGGAATCATCTTCTAGAAGGTGGAATTGCATGCTTCTATGGCAGGCTCTTGCCGCCTAATTCAATATGAGATGGGGTCTGCTATGTGATACGAAAAATGAATCATTAAAGAGTCTAGAGTTTTGGAGGAAGGTTTTGGGTGATTTGCTTTTCTTCTCTGTTGTTAATTTATTAAATTTAATTCATGTTCTACTCAAACAACCGGTTGATGGCCTAAGCTAATGTTACAAAAAAAAATAGTAATGAATTGTGTGATGTGTCACGCGTCAATATTTTATTTCACAGCGTAACAGTTCTTGTAATATGTACTTTGTGACTGGTTTTTTTGTCACAGTTAGTGGATTTTTGGCCACGCTGGTTATGTACTATGTACTTCAGTCTTTAGCAATAGCTACTTAAATTAAAATCCTTTTCGTGACTCCATTCTTGTAAATCCCTTTTTCTTTGATAAATATAAAAATGTTAAATGTGGCTTTTAAAACTAATAGTAATTATCAACATATAGTTGATCATAAGTGAGCAAAATTTACTGTCACTTATTAGTGGACATTGATATGATTAAAAAATTAAACAAAAGCCATTTCAATTCTTTCAATGCCTTGAAGTGCCTCTACCTTTTCATTTAATTCTCAATATTTTAATTTTTTTGAAATGCGGTTTGTGATGCGTGGATTAACACCATAATATTTTTGTATCCAAAACAACAAAATGATTGGACCAAAGCGATATAAAGCTTCATGATATTACTATAGGTAGTAATCATTAGTAGTCAATTGATAAGATTTATAATGATTTATATGGGTGGTAGCTTATTTTGCAGCATCGCGATAAACATCTTGAGTATGGATTTTGCATGTATTAGACATCAATCAAATTAACATTTATTATAAATGTAAAACCTTGTTATCTGAATGGAATTAAGTTAGTTTTGGTTTGCGATTATGTTATACCCAACCTCACATGACGCGTCACTTAAAAAAGCAGGGGATCTAGCTGTAGAGTACGGTGGCCCATAAATAGGGATAGTGAGCACTACTAAAATCATATGTTGAAGGATAAAGGCTTTACTATTGAGTGTAATGTTCTGAATTGTCATAAGGGTTTTCATTTTGTCAGGTTAATAAGGAATAAGATGATGTGGTATTATTGGGGATACTCTAAATTCTCCTGCCTCTAGTTATATAGTTACAAAGTAAAAGACTAATTTCCTTCAAGTTTAGAATGGGTGGAATTGGAAATAAGTTGATCTAGTTGACCTAACTTCTCTGACAGGTTTTGAACCAGGATGAGGAGCTCTGATGAAGATAAGTGCTATCCTAGTGCATAGAAGTTGTGAGCAAAAGATGGGAGCATATTTACTACCCCTCATCTTCTGCATGACTCTAGTTCTCAAAAAGGATAAGTACATTTTGTATCTTCATAGCTCCCATTTCCCTAGCATGTTTGGCCAGGAAAATCCCATGCATTTATTTTGAGAGCCACATTTGTATTACGTTGTCACTAGCAAAATCTTGGAATCAATTTGTAATCCATTGTCAAGATCAGCAACTTGGAATCAATTGTATTTATGTAAAGTGACATATGTCATTTATACAAAACAATAGCTTGCATGCTCTAATCATCTTTAAAAAGATATGGAATAATGTAACATTGTAATTCAATTGTAATAAAATAAATGGTTGTGTTATTCTTCATTATTCATTTATAGTAAAGAATTATTTTCTGAGTTGAGTATCTATGACTCTATTCAAATCAATTTTTTTCCTTTAAGAAATTAAGTATTATCTATTTATAAAATATTTTCATGTAGATTTAAAACATAAATCAATACAAATGAAAAAAGAAAGTTTCCATCTATAAGAGAGGGGGACCAACCACGTCAAGGCTCTAGGTCACAGAGAGTTGAGAGCAAAGGGCTTCCCTAACTTACCTTACTCTAAAGGATATTTTAGGATGAGGATTGAGAATGAAGAGCACTATGAAGTACTTATGTCACTCTACAGACCCGAATATCTACTTGTGGCTAGGCGAGCCAATTTTTGGAGTCCAAACTATACCTTAGACAACTCTCTATCTGAGGACGACAATGTGGGTCTGGGATGACAACACAATGCACTACGTCTCTCTGGTGCACTGGCATCTGTATGGCCAAAAAATGTAAAGCACAACAAAAAAATACCAAGAATCTACTGATAGCCTAGCTAACTGATTTTAATGAAATAAATAGAATAGTAAAGTATGAAAGGTAAATGTAGAAATGATAAAGTAAATAGATGAAGATTAGGGTGTCAAATATCAACTCACTGAAATGTCATTTTGTATCTAACTCCACATTCACGTTCACTTACACATAAGAAAGATGCAAAAATTGTTGGGGTTGTATAGGGGTTTGCCTCATTCAAACCCCCGCTTTGGTGTCTCCACCTCCACAAACAACCAAGGATGAAACAATAGGAAATATGATAAAGAAGATAGAAAGAACTACAATGAACACTACAAAAGACAAGAGATACTCTATCAAATCACAAAGGAAGGAGTGAAGCGTTACCACCTCCACCCAAAGGTTCTCAAGGCCAATGAAGGGAGAATACAAGTAACAAACTTGGCAAAGTCACCATAGCTGCAACGGTGATGAAGGGAGGTCTCGCAAGACTTTAAGCTCACAACTTCTATGGTTGAGCAACACATGCAAAAGTGAAGTTGATGGAGTTGTAAGCTGTTGCAATGCTCAATGGAGTTGTGAAGATAGCTGGAATTGTGAGAAGATGGAATGAAAATGCTATTTCCTATGAAGGAGATCAAATGAATTGTGAAGATGTGAAAATATGAAGGGATAGTCAATAGAATGGATTTGAAGGCCAAAATGAGAGGGAATGAAGCTATTTTCAAGTCGGTTGGTCACACAAAGGTGTTACAAACCATCCCCAATGAGCAGTGTAACGTCCTTGTGAACTTAGGGGTAGGAATCTATTAGGGATGACAACACGTCGCACATACGTCCATGCGTCGTGCTCGTGTCCCTGATGAAAATTCCCTCACCGACACACAAAACACATGCCAAGTGGATGCATTTTGGATGGGTGATATGGAATTTTTCCTTCGGATCTGATTTTCTAAGGTGAGGGTATGCAAAAAGGGAATTTATACAAGGGGTGCAAATTTTCTCCTATACACCATCAAATTGACAAAAAACATTATAAACACTAAAATTTGTCACTCTTGCTAGGGTTTACTGAAATGTTATTGATTTCTAATTTGTCATTGACCTTCTCCCCTAGTTCCCAGTATCATTATTCATTTTATTAATTCCTTTGCAATGTTAAGTTATTGTCCCCTTGGCCTTGATGTCAATCCTAGCGTACTAAAGTTTAAAACAACTTTAAAACACATGTTTATTGTTTATATCATAAATTACTCAACCATTCGATGAAAATTTGATGTATGGTTGTAGTTGCATTCTGGAATGAAATGCACATAGTGCTAGGCTTGCTAACTTAAACCTCCAGAATCACCCTATAACTGTTAGATTTACAAAGATCAACAATTTAGAATTTTTTGTCAATGCAAGATAGACATGTACTAATTGTGTAGTTCAGAAGCAACATGTTGAAGTTTCATTCACTTTAATGTTCGAAAAAAAGAAAAATTTCTACTGCTACGCGATTTTATTTTTAAGTGAGAGGGTCAACACACGGGGAGATTTCATATTGCCCATTGCAGTGCACTAGGGATATTTTGGGTTCCACGTCCAAAAAATCTAGTCCATGCCTGTCAGTATTAATCTTTTCAAGAATCAAAATTCGGGTAAGTGAAAGAAAAAATTCCTATGGCTACATTTCAACTTTCATCGTTTCTTAAAATCTTTTTTTTTTCAAACTTTGAAGTTTTGGTTTAGGGTCGAGAGACTTAAGAATTAAGAAAAATTAAGGAGGACTAAGAGGGAATTCATAATTTCACATTGTATAAGCATGTCTACCACTAGTACCACTAGAGAAAAATCAGATAAAAAAATACATTATGTTGGATTGCTTAAAACCCCAGGTTTCACTGATGAATACCATGATATTTATGATCCTAAAATATATGGAAGACATACCTCAAAACTTATATTTTCATCTGAGAATAAGGTTGCAAAGCAAATGCAAGTTAATAGTTACAGTGCACCGTGGGTAACTGGATTAGGGCGCATGATGTTACATGAGGTTTTCCCTTGCCTAGAATTTATCATATTTTGTGCCTAAAATTATGATGATAACAAAAGAGAAATTGTTAATAAAGATAACAAAGAAGATTTGTTATTCATTAATGCAGAAGAACTTGGAAAAGTGTTGGGGTTTACAACCAAAGAATTTGGAAATGTCCACATTGACCTAGAAAAGGTTGCTAGTGATTATGAAGCATTGGATGAAAGGGAGAAAAATTCTTTCATAAATAAAATAGTTTAGGATAACATACAAGTTAGAAAAAAATTGAAAGGTAATCATAAGCCTCCTTATGCTTTTGATATTTTTAAACCATGGGTTCATGATACTATTTTCATGCAAGCATTTTTCCTCAGACTAGACAACAATTGGGAAGTGGGTGCAAGCCTCCTTGAAATGGTATATAGTATCCATCATGGTGTTCCACATGTCAAATTTAACTTTATTGAGCACATTTTAGAATCTATGCATAAACAATTTTTAATGATTAAAGGAGGTTCCACCAAGACATTTAGGTTCACAACCTACTTCTGCTATTTTTTTCTACTCAAATTTAGTGGAATTTTTTAGACCAACAAGCTTTAGATTCAACCCTATAGCAATGCTGAGGAAAATAAAATGGCTCCATTATATGATTGGACCACTGAGATAAGGATGCATGATTCTCAAAGGAACTACAATTATTTTTTAGACTACTTTTTGGCTCCATTGCATCAAGCAATTACAAATACTTCAATGCCTAGATTGCCTATGTCATATAGAAATTGCATTCAACTAGGAAAAGAAATACAATTGGCTGATTGGTACTTAATGGAATAATATACTGTGCTAAGTTTTTACGGATCGAGAGTAGAGCCATACAAACTTCCAATACATGTGAAAGAAATGGTTTTTGCATTAGAATTTGTACAATAGATGTAGAGTACTGATGAACTACACTTTGTCAATTAGTAGAAGAGGACCTTATTTCCTTCTTTACCTTTTTCATGTGGAGGGTTCACATTCAAGAGAAAAGCATTTAAGGTGGGTCGTGATCTTTTGAATTTTTTAACTTTGATGATGCATGTCACTGGAAATATGATCCATGTGACACCATTAAATCAATGATTGTGTCCAATAGGAATGTTGCAAGTAGAATTCAACATCAAAGTAAACCCTTGCTTGAAAACTTGAGAAACAAGGATTCTTGGGATGAGGTCAAAATAGCAATGGAGAAAAGTGTTGTTGAGAAAGGTATTTCTTTTGAACAATTGTTAACAAAAATTATGGCATTACATCGAAAGACAATCAGGATATACAATAATTTTTATGAAAAAAGTGATAAACCATCTAGTAGAGTAAAAATGCCAGATTCTCTAGATAAGAAAATTACAGATAAAAAATGGTCACGATAAAAAATTACTGCCTTTTGGTCTATGAGGAAGGAGCTAGGTGAACCAAGAACTCTTATGGACTTTGAAGATAACGAAGAAGATCATGAAATTATAAAATTATGGAATAAAGAGCATCCCAATGATCATGAAGATCAAGAAACTGATGATGAATCTAATGATGGTAGGGAAGAACAAAGCTATGTCAATTTCAAACCTAGTTTAAGTGAGGCCACAAAAGAAGCATATACTTTAGGATCAGTCATAGCCAAAAATATGGGTCATGAAGGTGGTGGTTTGGGGTCCCAAGGACAAGGCATTTGTACGGTAATAGATGTAGACCATAGAAAACATGTTGATAAGTGAGGCCTTGGAGTTGATAAAGTAGACCAAGGGCATACAAGTACAACTAAAACAATTCATTTTGTTAGAGCTTCAAACCTAATCCTCAAGGTCAGATACAATCACAACTAAGACATGCCCATGGTGGAGAACCCAGTGAAACTACCATTGCCACTGGTGGTGATGGTATGGGTAGTAGTACTAGTAGTGGTCAACATGTGCTACAACAATAAATTACACACAAGAGGGAAACAATACAAGATACCACACAAAAACCAAGTGATCAAGGCACACAAAAGAGGCAAAGGATTTTGATAGGTCCAAGTCCAAAAACAACTACCATTTACATGACAAAGGAGTTATTTCCAGGCACTCCCGGTCCCATAGTTAGTGTGGTTGCAACAGCATTAAAAATTGAAAGTACTCCTATTCCTTCACCATTCAAGCATTCAATTGTTCCTGCATCCCTAGGTTTTGATTACATTGAAGACTTTAAAAAGAAATCAGAATTGTATAAAAAAGAAAAGAAGCAATTGATGGAGACAGTGTCTATTGTAACTTCAGAGCCTGCAACAACCATGGTATTACCCAAATTTGACACAAATAAAGAAATCATGGAGTAGATGATTGTTGTTCCCACAATTCAAAATAAACCAATAAATCAAATGGATCGATCTGAATTTCAGGTGAGCAGTTTACAATTGGATTTTTTTGAACTCAAAAATACTGACAAAATTAATGTATCAAAAAACAATGAATTGGTGTACACATCATTGCTAAAGAAAGAGAGAGAAAAAAAGGTT